>CAVNYN010287140.1:0-15015 GCA_963692815.1 Nyctanthes arbor-tristis
CTAACCTTTTCCCGCTCAATAGAGGGGCGAACATCAAGTAAGGTTTTACTTGAGAGTTGGATTGCATATCCAGCTTCTCTAGGTGTTAGAACTTTGACTTTCCCATCCCTGATCTATGAAAAAGTGAGTTAAATAACAGACTAAAAGCAAATTTGGTCTCCTACAGTTGACAAATCAATTAAGAGCTTGTTTAATTCTCACTATTTGTCCAATTTTAGGGGAAATTATAATGAGGAGAGAGGTAGAATGTGTATTGGAAATGTAAAAAGGTTTGAAATATGTAGTTGTAATTGAGCAGTTGTCAAATCAAATGTCAAATCAATGGTAGGTAAAATTATAATTGGAGAGGATAACGAGGATCAAACAAGCTCTAAAAACAGAACTCAATATATCACAAGAATGAAGAAACTCCTATTCCTGGGATGAAGCACAGGACGGAACCTCACTTCACAATAATTTCATCCGGGTCTAGGTTGTTGATATCAGTACAATCACATTTGAGGTGACTTCTTCCTATCTCTCTAGTAAAATCTTAAACCAGAAAGTATTAAAGAAAATTTCGAGATGACTAAATAGATTAAGAAAGCAGGATTAAACAATTTCTCATATCTACATCCAGCATTTTTCCCTTTTTATGCACCCTAAATGGACTGTTAGCATTGTGCATTTTGCAATACCAATTCCATAATCATTCTCAATTATCAAAAGTATATGACTTGAGGAAGACGTTATGACTCAAACAAGGAGGATAGTTTCAATGGATACCAAGAGTCACACACTCGGTGAAGCTCATTGAGCCATAAAATCAGTTAAGAGGGTTCATATTAAAAGCTTTTGTATGGTTTTGAGAATCGATTTTCTGAAAAGTTAATTATTTGGAGTATGTGTGGTTGAGAATTAATTTTGAAAAGAATGGATTATTCAAAAATCATGTCCATACATAGGCTAAATTATGTTAAAATACACAGGCATATTACAACTTAAAATCTCCATGCTAGACAGGCCAAACGTATGTACGGTCCTTCAACAAACAAGCTCCACCTTAAGCTTTGTGTTTTAAAAAATTTCTTTCTGCATGTTTCAGTGCATTTGTGTTTTATTTTCCCGCATGTTCAGCGCATTTTTCTTATACAGCTCTAGTGCTTTTTTTTTTTTTTTGATAATTTTCAAATGTTAGCTAGCTATAAGGATCTCCCTGATCTCAATCCCCAAAAGGCTCTGCTTATTCGGTTCATTATTTTCCTTCCAAGTGTAGGGGACACCAAACACACCCATGTTAGAATTCTGCTCTCTTCATACCAAGTAAGAAAATATGCATGAAAAAACCAACAGCGTCTTAAGCCCACACAATATTTGACGCTGCCATATTGTTTGATCTACAAATACAATAAATGCATATAAAATTTTTGTAGTGTGCCAGTAACTGCGATAAAATAAACAAAATTAAGGAGGGAGAAGAAAAATACTAGAGCTTCCCATCTCTTTCTCGCCGCAGCCATATCTTTCATTTGCTTCAACTCGTACTCTTCTTCAACCACTTGCATTCTTATGCCACTCCTGCACTGAACCGAACCACCAATATCAAAAAAAAAAAAAAAATTCTAAGCATTTCAGAAGTTTCACACATATATACTGAAACAGAAATACTAATAAATTGGGGGAAATAAAAAAGTTTGATTATTTGTTTACATTTTGGTGAATTTTGTGTCTAAAGGAAAATGAGGATGAAGAATTGGACAACTGGATCGAGACCGAAATGCTTTTCATTATCTTTGGCATCTGGGAAATGCTGAGAGCATTGAGAGGAGACTGTAAACCCAAAGCTTCCATTCTGGGGGGAGCACAATTACAGTTTCTTGATTTTGATCAGTTGATTGGACGAAATCTAGTACTGCATATATATGTGCTTATCTTGGAATTGGATAGCGCGTAATCATCAAATGTTTTGTCTTCTATTTTTCACAAGTCCTCAATAAACCATAAAACCTCTCCTAGACCCACCTTCTCCAGTGGCATATAATTGGCTCTTAAGTAGTCTGTGTGTTTACTTAAATGTCTCTTTACTTTATTTTTCCTTAAATGATAACTTTTAAAGTATTTTTAAATAACACACTCCACTTTCATAAAGTTCAATTCCTCCTTTCCAACACTTCCCACCAACGAAAGGAAAAAGGAAGAAAACAAATTTTCTAGTTTGAGGAGGAAGAAAACTAATTTAATTGTCAAATCAAGGAAGACCATGCTAAAAAGTTATGCAAACAACGTGTTTTTTAATTTACGTAAGAGATTTTTTAGTCAATGTTATTAATAGCATATCAATGGTAAGGTTTGGAGAAAAAAGGATAATAAGAAACAATCATGTATTAAACAATAGACAAATATTAGTAATATGTGTCTATCATTGCCAAATTATAAAAGTTATAGACATGTCAAACTATTACATGGGCGATAAACATATCAACACATATCATCTTGTAAGTAAAAAAATTGCAGTCACTTCTTTGCAACTTGCTTAGTGTGGCTTGGTTGATTCAAAATAGAATTTGATCGAACCAGTCCCATCAATAAATCTTTTGAAACTCACATATGATACCCAAATTTTTATTACTCATTTTTATAAAATCTAATTCTATTTTAGAGTGTGCTCTAAATCAAAAGGAGATGGGGGGGTGAGCTTTACATTTGGACCATACCTCTAGGATGTGTCGATTACTTTAAAAAAAATGAAAAAGGGTATATCTTAAGAGTTTGCATTCATATCCAATTATTAATTCCGCTCACTCTAAATATAGCTCTAATTTGTGCTAAAATAATAAAATAATAATACGCAACAGAAAAAACATGACACAAAAAATAAGAAAAAATTTGACTTAGTTCCAACAGTCCAAATGACTGAAACTGATTGGACTAGTTGGGCATAAATAAATGTATAGAAGAGGACATCAAAATGACAAATAAACTACTTGTTGACACAAAAATGACTAAGGCCTCCTTGGGTGGTTGCCAAGTCCAATCACTCAAAAAATAAATAATGTAATCATTATTGTTACTCGCCACCTTATAAGTTGTGTCAACAAGTGCCTATGTGTTGTTATTTTATTTGATCCATTTTTGCTTTTTTTTTTTTAATGTTGAAAACCATAACTCATAAAAATCAACTTGTAGAAAATTCAATGTCATGTAATCATTCATAATGTAACTCATAAATTGACAGACTAATGTCACGTAATAATGGTTGCTCTACTTTTTTTTTTTATGGTCAAAAGTAAGAAGGTCTTCAATTATTGTCAACTAAATAATGTGTTTGGTTGATGTTCAAGTTACTTTAATTAATTAAAAATATTACAAAGAAAGTTACTACCATTTTATAAATGCAACATGTTCTCTTTGTCATTGTTACGCTATTTTCTATTTTCAATTTTGTTTTAATATTTTTGAAATGTGTTTTTAAGCCAACAAAATATTATGAAGAAAACTCAAAATAACTTTTGGTCATTTTTGAGTTATAAATTAGTAAAAGTTTCCAACATTCGCATCTATTTGTATTTCCATTTTCAACCTTTAAATTTGGACCAATAGACCCCCCAAACACCCCCGCCCCCAAAAAACCAAAAACAAACCCCAATCTTTAAAAAATTTGCGACCATCATCTAAATGGATGAATTTCACCATTCAAATGCTAATGTCCATTTGAAAACAATTTAAATAGAGTTTTATTATTTTAATTGGAACAAAATGTCATATGAAAGTACAAAAAAAAAAAAAAAAAGTGATTCGTGTGTGGAGAAAAATAATATGTGTACATAACAAAAAAATTTCAAATTAAATTTCACAAAACTTTCTTATTATTATACACATATATTTCCAATGTTTAGAGTGCAAGGTTTAAGTCCGGTGGTCGGCTCCACAACCCCCAAGTAATGCTGATTGCAAAATCATTTATAAATTATAATTCAGCTACGAATAAGTTAGAACTCAATAATTTTATAGAGGTGAGCTTTTTGAATTAGGAGACTTTAAAAAAGTTAGATAATAAAGACTTATAGTAAGATACTATTTTTCAATAAATCACAACATTTCCTAAATTAATGATAATAACATATACCACATGTTTATTTTATCAAACATTTTGTCCATTTTTTGTCCAAATATAATTATTCAATTTTATTCTATAATAATACCTACTCTTTTAAGTGAATATTACGTCACCTGCATATATGCATACAATCACATGAGATAATTGAGTGTCATAAAATGAGACCTATATATATGTATTAAAATTTGTAACATAGCATCCAGTTGGGTTTTTTACACTCTAAGTTTAGAGTTTAATTCCCTTCCAACATTCTCTTGCAATATTGAGGGGAAAAGGAAAAAAGAAAAGAAAAGATGTTAATTTTATCCAAATAGCTCCACACAAGAGAAACTTCAAAGAAACACCTCATATGGATATGATAAAAGAGTCCGGAATAAAACACGCTACGTATACAAGCCCACTTCAATTTGCACAAGACACATTTTACAGTCCACCAACTTTCAACTCTATCCCCGCATCAACCCCACCCCCTACCCTGCTACCGACGAGATTCTCTCTCACACAGTCAAAAACACACTCACGGAATCTCCTTTGGTCTGTGTCAACGAATACTGCCCTCACAGGACTGCGTTTAAGGAGGTAGGCGATTGATGAAAACAAAACGAGAAAAGATTGCTTTCTTTTCTTTTTCTTTTAGTCTTTTTTTTAGCTTAATGTTGCAATGTTGTTTATGTTATCGTAATGGGTTTCTTGAATTTGTTGAATTCCTTATGTTTTATTGGCATTCTGATTTATAATATTCATCATTTGTCTGGACTCTCTATATTTCTTCAATGTTAGGCTTTGTAGTTCATTTTTCTTTTCGTTTTAAAATTCTTTTGTGATGGATTGAATCATAGAGAGAAAAATTAAAAAATGCATCTGGGTAGTGCTGATACTTTCAGCAAGTTCTGATTAATAGTACTTTTAGATGCAAGAAATTTTACAACTCCCTTGCAATTTGGCTTCTCACTGTCAGTAAGTTCATGGGTATAGCCCCTGGAGTAATAGCAATAGAAAGTTAACAAGATCACAATTTTTTCAACCTTCGATTTTCACACACACACACACACACATAGAGAGAGAGAGAGAGAGAGTATTTTCGTCCTCGTTTGGGAATGATTCCCTGTTGGTAAGTGGGACTCCAGCCAAGGCTGCTAATCATCTTTTCTCTTTACCAATATAAGTGCAATAATTGCATGCTTGGATTTAGTATTTTGTCAGAAGTATGCCTAAGTTGTTTTTATGTTCATGTCTATGAAGAACAAGCGGACAGTTTTTACAACTTTGGTTTCTCACACGATTTGATTGGGGACCATTCAGGATTACTTGATTATAATTTAATGTTTGATGTCAGAATTTACAGTTTATTTTGAAGCTGTACCTTATCATGCAATGATACTCGTTTTCTATGGTTAAAAGTGTCAAATGAAGCCACCTGCAATAACAGGAGATCAAATGCATGATTTTCAACTGGATAAAGCTAGGAGTATGAACCAGCTGGCGTTAAATGAAGAGAACATAAATGATAAAAGTTTGGGTTGGGGGTTATTATGCTCAGATAGAAAATTGTAATTTGATTATTTGTGATTGTTTTCTTCTACAACTGCTGTTTAAAGCATATTTCTCTGTCAATTCAAATTGGCTATAGGTTCATCCCTTGTGTTTTTGGAATTTAAAATTCATGTATATTTTCAACGTCAATTGATTCCTCGACGGCTTTGCTTATATTGACACAGTTATTGGATTGCCAGCTAAAATCACTCATATTGAACATTTTGAAACTAGCATAGTTAGATATCTCATTGTTGAATATATTTCCTTTTCGAAAGATTCCACATTGTATATCCCTTTGTAGAATAAATGTTTCTATTTTTGTTCCTTCAAGGAGTGGGAGAAATGAGGAAAAGCTTTTTGGATTCTCATGTCTTCTATGGGGCAACCAAAACATCTATGCTAACTACTAAACCAGACCACAATACTCAACCTGTAGAAACTATTGAGGTAGTGTGGGAAAATATACTCTTACTAGCCTACTGAAAATAGGCCCTTGTGCTGAAGGTGTTCTTTAATTGGGTTTAACCATCTTTATGTATGATTTTTGTTTTCTCTTGGCTTGCAAGATTATATCTTTAAATTAAGCAAAAATGTTTTGTCTTTTTTTCCAAAAATGAAGAATCTTTTAAGTTAAAGAGGGAAGAGACTATGGGTGGCAAGAGCTCAAAAAGATCAATCTCAGGCCGTTATTCAACTTATGGGTCCAGCTCAAATTCATGGAACCAACATGGCTATCCCCAGCCGACATATGCTCACCCTACTCACAGTTATGCATCTGAGTCTCCATATCAATCCCACAGCCTTCCCCCTCAGTCCAAGAGAAAGCTCGAGAGGAAGTACTCAAGAATAGATGACAACTATACCACCTTAGATCAGGTAAAAGCTATGCTCACAAAGTTTATACAGAATAATAAGTGGTAAAAATGGTGCAATACTGCTGAACAGCAGAACATTATTCTGCAGTTTTCATTGTAAACTAATTCTATTCCAGACATCCTGCTGAAAGCATCTTGTTTAGTGTTGACATAGTATATAGAAATTGTAGAGTGAGAGTGTTTCTGATATAGGCAAAATTTTCAATTATTTATAGGTTTAGGTTTAGGTTTCACATGCAAAATTAAAATCAACTGCTAATTTTGCAACACTTCAATTTCTCGCTTTAAGATGATACGTAATTGAAACTTATATTCTGACCATTTTTCTGATTTCATAAGATTGCAGAAAGTGGTTCTATATTTTTTTAGTCAATATCATACAGATCTTTTGTGAAAATGATTTGGGATAAAGCAGTTCACTCAGAATAATCTCAATTTCATCTGAAACTCTTGTATTCTCTACACATAATTAGGGCTCATGACCTGAGACACTTGTTGGCTGTGATTTCCTACAGTAATGACTCCCTTCATTCTTTGGTGATCATAAGATTTTTGGCTGATGTGCATTGCTTTAATTGAAACTAACATGAACTAGCTCCTAAAATTGGTTTGATGTTCTGAAAATAGATGAAATCTGAAAGTATTCCTTCTGCCTGGCCCCTTCAGCACCAATAACTTAAGATGTGTGTCTTTTCATTTGTCATTTTTGACCCTGAGTGTCGCCTCACACATTTGCATATGGAAAGTAGTTAACCAAGCTATTTCCAGCCTGCCATTAGGCCATTATGTAGTACACTATTCAAATATTCTGGCAACTGCTATCAGACATATATTAGCCTGGTATCTACCAAGTATGTTAGTCCTGTTGAATAAATAGCTTGTTGATGGTACAACGACACCGTCTCTTGAACTATTCTGGTGTCTAAATTAACAATACAAATAATTAAATTGTATTTTGATAACTTAGGTGACGGATGCCCTTGCACGTGCTGGCTTAGAATCTTCAAATTTGATTGTTGGTATTGATTTCACCAAGAGCAATGAGTGGACAGGTTTGCTTTCTTTTGCCTCTGCAAAAGTATATAGAAAAGGATTTGCCTTTGCAAAAGTATATAGAAAAGGACTTTATATTGAAATGCTCATAAGATCTCTTTTGTTTCAGGTGCAAGGTCATTTCATAGAAAGAGCTTGCATCACATTGGGAACGAGCAAAATCCATATGAACAAGCAATATCAATTATTGGAAGGACACTATCCAAATTTGACGAAGATAACTTAATTCCTTGCTTTGGGTTTGGAGATGGTATATTATCGAGAATTAAATTATATCAAGCTTTAGGCATCGAGATCATGGAGATCTTATTTGTTTCTAATTTATACAGCTTCGACACATGACCAAGAAGTCTTCAGTTTTTATCCAGGCGAGAGGTACTGTGAGGGTTTTGAAGAAGTATTGAGACGGTATAGAGAGTTGGTCCCTCAACTACGTCTCGCAGGTTAGCTTTTGATCTATTCTTTATTGACTTTCTGATGGGTCCTTCCCAACAAGAATAATTTGACTCGTGTTGTATGTGCAGGCCCAACGTCTTTTGCCCCTGTCATTGAAATGGCTATGACTATTGTTGAGCAAAGCTCCGGCCAGTACCATGTTCTACTGATAATAGCTGATGGGCAGGTACTGATGAGTTGCGAAACTTTCTGTTGATATTTATTGTGATTTGCAGAAGCATGTAACGGTTACAAAAGCAGAAGTTATTGTTGAGCCTAATGGAGAGAAACAATGTTTTGGGAAAATTTTTCCTGTATATTTGCCAAATTTCATTTTACAATTGCGAAGATCAGTTTGCTAATCTCTTATCACCAGCTATTACGTCCACAAAAGAATCAATGAATTGACTATACGCTTCTTTCTTAAAAGGATATTTATTCCCTTTATGAGTGTTTTAGGGATATAATCTACAAGCTGGCATGAAGTCACTTGTGTCTGTTAGGTGTGGTTGACTTGAATTAATTTTTAAGCATAATATCTAAATGTTGTGTGTACTTCTGATGACATCTTATCATCTTTCATTATAATGTCAGTCAGCATTTTGATGTCTTGGCTTGTAAAAGGACATATTTGCGTACCTTTTTCCATTTATGTCGACTTATTTGACTTCCTTAGCCAAACATGTTCTTATGATGTGTGATGATGGTCATTTGATGTGTAGGTGACAAGAAGTGTTGACACTGAGAGTGGCCAGTTAAGCCCTCAGGAGAGGAAAACTGTAGAAGCAATTGTGAAGGCAAGGTACTGATATCTATACATCAAATTCATTTGTAGCATTAGATTAATGTGGTTGAGTAATCCAAAAAAGTTGGATAATTTTTTAATTTTATCTTGTTCATTTACAGTGAATACCCGTTGTCAATTATTTTAGTTGGAGTTGGAGATGGACCATGGGATATGATGAAAGAATTTGATGATAATATCCCTGCTCGAGCTTTTGACAATTTCCAGGCAAGTTAACCTCGTCTCGTCTGTGTTCCAAAAATGGTCTTTTAGTACTTTTAAGCTGAAGACAAAGCTACATTGAAACATAGATCTTACTGTCTCTTATATTATGTATGTACTTCTTCATATTTCTAGTTTGTGAACTTCACGGAAATCATGTCAAAGAATGTAGACAGATCCAGGAAAGAAGCAGAGTTTGCCCTTTCTGCCTTGATGGAAATACCTTCTCAATATAAAGCAACACTGGAGCTCAATATACTTGGGTAAAACCATCCTTTTCTCCGCTGGAATTAATGCCGTGCTTAACGTTTTTTGTTCCCTGTGATAGCCAAACACGCTTCTACGGAAGTTTTTGCAGCAACTTTCTTATCACTATTCCATTGCTTGTTCAGTGCTACTAGAGGGAAAGCTGTCGACAGGATTGCTCTTCCGCCTCCTAATTATGGCTCAGCTTCTTTTTCCACACCAAAGCCGAACCGTTCCAGCAATTATACACCGAGTGCACCTTCTTCTAGTGGACATAATTCATTTGCTTATGGGAGTCAGCCTGCAAAAGATACTTCTGATAACTATGTAATAAAGCTTTCAAATCTCTTTCATGAATTTTTCAATTTAAAAAAAGAAAAATAGAAAAAAGAAAGGGAAAAAAAATTACTTTTCATTTAGTACTGAGTGTTTTTTGTGAAATTATATCAATGATTATTTGTTGCTCAAGACTTGAAACCTTCATTTTACAGCTTTGCCCCATCTGCATTACAAATCAGAAGGATATGGCATTTGGCTGTGGTCACCAGGTATATGCCATCGTGGAATTAATATTTCCATAGCATCGAAACTGTTTCAAGTCAACCTTCTTAACTTAGTTCCCTTTCATTTTTGTTTTTCTATGGTATGCAGACATGTTGTGAATGTGGACAAGATCTCTCATCATGCCCAATCTGCCGAAAAACCATTGAGACGAGGATAAAGCTCTACTAAATAACATCCGCTCCTGAACGAGAGACTGTTCTTTTCTTTCTCCCCAGTGATTAGTTTCTCCTTCCATCCTGTGTATATATTGCATCAAATTCGTTATCATTCTTAGGAAGCAGCGTGTTAGATTTTTTTCCTTTTTTTCTTGAACTATTTCCGGATGCAATAAAATTTAACATTCAGTATCTGTAATTCATGAGATAATTATGGAAAATGGAAACATAATAAATTTCCTTATGTACTTATCTTTGGTGCAAAAATACCCAGATTAGATTTATTTGTGATTGGAAAATGGCAGTGGAAAATGGAAACATAAGAAATTTCCTCATCTACATATCTTTGGTAGAAAAGTATGTTGATTAGATTTATTTGTGATTGATTTTGATTTTATTTTCCCTTGATGATGATGATAATTAGGTAAGAAGAAATCTTTTACTCTGATATATTCTGGTAATTCTCCGTAGATTATTATTATTATTATTATTATTATTATTATTATTACTACTACCACTATTACTACAAGGTAATGGAGATTTTGAATTTCCCCCATTTTATCCGTGTCCCAAGTTAAAAGATAAAAATAAAATAAAAAATTTTTAATGTGAGTTGTAAGGCAGTGACGTGTTTATATCAACTGTTGGTATTATGTTGTTTGATGTCTAAAACCTACCACTTATCATGTTACTAATTTACGAAACACAAAAAGACAAACGAGGAAAAAAAAATGAAAAAAAAAAATGGGATTCATGAACCAAAGTAATAAATAGTACAGCAGATTATAGTTGAGAAAAGATCCCAAGAAATGAAAGCGACAAAGCTATAATAATGCATTACATCAGTATCCAAGTTTCTGCACCGTAACCGGACTGGAGAAGAACCAAAGAACAAAGGCACAAATAATCAAGGCAAGTGGGATTATATGCACAGCTTTCTCCCCGGACGGCGGTGACGACGACTTATCCTTCTTGACAAGATCATTGGAAATGGAGTCTACATATTTTGGCAAATCTTCAGAAGCTAAACCTTTCACCACGGCGGGCGATACGTTAACTAGGACCTCGTCCGAGACTCTAGCGGAACTCGAAGATCTGTACATATTATCCAGATAGAGAACAATGTAGTCCAACTTTTAGAGTTTTGAAAATGTAAGATATAGGAGGGAAATGGGTTTATGATAATATCCTTCAATAGGCTGGCAGATAACTCTGGCCTTTGCTGCTTCCTTAACCAACTCGTAGCAATTTAAGCACGTTTGGCTTTGTGGGCTTTGACTTTGTATTTTGACTTTAGGTACAATTAAAGGTCTGCATGTGATTCATACGTGTGAAACAAGTTTTTATTTATTTATTTATTTGCGACCAGTGTGAAACAAGTTTTATTTTATTATTATTTTCTTTTTCGGTTTTATTATTTTAATATATATCTCTGGTTCACAAACTTGGGTTACTAGTCTTGGCCTTTTGGGCTCAAAAGCAAGATCCATATAAAGCTAAGCAGTCAAATTAGAAACTCCAAAAGCCCAATAAGAGATTACACAAATTGAAGACGAGTCCCTTGAATTCCATCCATTTTATATGTCCGTACAAGTAATCTATCCTTGTGGAGAGAAAATAGGTTGCTCTGAGTTATACTAGCGAAAGTTTTGGAAGAACAAAGGGAGCTCTCTACATGATCCTGCTAAAACTTTGGTTCAGGCAAAGATTGATTTGCCAAGAATCAGACAACTTAAATCAGACAACCTAAGGGCTGAAATTAAATCCTCTCCGGCAAATTAACCGGATGCCTATATTGCATGATCACCCTTTAATCTACCATATAAATAAGCACCATCCTCAACAAGAAATCCGCATGCACATTCCCAGCTCCCCATGGAGAATTCTTTGCAATTCTGTTTCAAATTCACAGCCATTGTACTTCTGCTACTTCATGGCACAAAATTCGGCAGAGCTGCGAGAGGACCATTGCCAAGGTCCGGAAAGGGAAGATGGCAGCTTCTGTTGAATGATACCGGGGTAGTGGCAATGCACATGGCCTTGACACACTACAACACTGTGATAATGTTCGACCAGATTCAATCCGGCCAATCAGGATACAGATTGAGCAGGCGCCGTAATGGGACGAGATGCAGGAGAAATCGGGGGGATTTAGAGGACTGGTCATGCTATGCTCATTCGGTTGAGTATGATATTTTGAAGAACAGAATTAGGCCTCTGCACATTTCAACTGATACTTGGTGTTCTTCCGGTTCTTTCTTGAGCAATGGGACGTTGATGCAAACCGGTGGTTATGGACACGGTTCTAGAAGAATAAGGTACGTCCTGTTGAACTACTCCGTCTAAAAGTTTAAGTTGTTTGTTTGAAAACTGATGAATGAACTAATCAATTATGTGTTTCAAAGATATTTTGAGCCCTGTGAAAATGGACATTGTGATTGGAGGCAATCAAACAGACACTTGTCTGAGGATAGATGGTATGCTTCAAATCATAAACTCCCAGGAGAGGACCGGTCCATAGTTGTTGGAGGTAGACGAGAGTTTTCGTATGAATTTGTACCCAAATTGTCAGACAATGAGAAATCCTTTGCTCTTCCATTCTTGCATAATACCTATGACAAAAATGAGGGAGGAAATAATCTATATCCCATCATTCACCTTTCTTCTGATGGGCATCTTTTCATTTTCGCAAACCGGGATTCTATCCTTTTCAACTATAGAAGGAACAGAGTTACCAAAACCTTTCCAAGAATTCCTGGAAAAGGATCAAGGAGCCATCCAAGTACAGGGTCATCACTCATTCTCCCATTAAGCCATACCAACAACTTCGAAAGAGTTGAAGTCATGCTATGTGGAGGAGCAGCCTCTGGCGCTTTTTCAGCCGCCCAACGTAGCAGATTCTTACCGGGATTATCATCCTGTGGAAGAATGGAAATTACAGGTATTGACTCTTCGTTTCGTCCAGCAGGGTACTCTGAGTTCTTATATGTTAGATTATCGGATTCATGTTTAAGCAATGTGGGATTTTATCTTCGTCAGGAGAAAATCATGCATGGAGAATGGAGAATATGCCCGGGCCACGCCTAATGAACGATATGCTGATTCTCCCAACGGGCAATGTGCTAATCATAAACGGGGTGAAAAATGGTTCAGCCGGATGGAACCATGCATCAAATCCTTCCTTTCAACCTTATCTCTACAAGCCAAGAAAGCCACTAGGAAGAAGATTTTCGGTCCTAAAATCAACGAAAATTGCTAGAATGTATCATTCCTCAGCTGTTCTTTTACCAGATGGGAGAATTCTTGTTGCGGGAAGTAATCCTAATAACAGATACAGATTCAGGAATGTACCTCATCCTACCGAACTCCGGTTACAGGTAGTATTCAAGATAAACATTACAAGTTTAACATTACAAGTTTTCGTCTTGTTTGCTTTCAAGAAAAGCAGCAAAAAAAAAAAAAAAAAGCTGCTTCTAAGCACGGCTACTTTTTCAGTTCACGCCTTTATTTGTTTCTATCTCTCCTATGACAGGCATTCGTTCCAGCACATATGGACAAGAAATTCAACCACAGAAGGCCTCATAACGTGACCGTAGACAGCAACCGAAGAGAAGGGGTCGGATACGGAGAAGAATTCTTAGTTCGTTTTCATCTAAGGACTGCAAGGCCAAGAAATGTGGTGTTGACAGCATATGCACCTCCATTTACCACACATTCACTTTCAATGAACCAAAGGATGCTTATACTCAGGTGCAGAAATTTGGTTAGGACCAAAAATGGCTTGATAAATGCAAGTGTGGAAGCTCCTCCAAATCCAAATGTGGCACCTGCTGGTTATTATATGCTTACAGTTGTTAATGATGGAATCCCTAGTGTTTCACAGTGGGTTAGGTTCATACAGGCTTAAGTTTTTTTACTTTTGGTTGTCGATACGAGGCGTTGTCCTTGAGTAGAAAAACAAGCATATGAATGTATTCTTCGATCATTCTTGGAACTTCAGTTTACATGAATTTCGTTATGGTAAGAAATTAGAAAGGATATATTGCACGTGGTACTGGACTGAATGGTACAAGAAGGAGATTATGATTTCTGTTTTTCTGTTAATATTTTTTAGTACCATATGATGCTCATTACCAAATATGTCTTATTTTTTTTACCCCTCTCCATACCCCATACTACCTGATGTGCGGCCTCGGCACAGCACCAATGCCGATTTATATCTAAGGTTTCGACACACGAAAAGTACTTATTCCAAAGTATTGGTACTGAGGTAAGCTTGCTTATGTGAGCATTATCCAATGTAAATAAAACATAGCAAACAACCTATGCAAGAAAAATGTTACAGCTGATAATTCCTCGGAAAAAAATTACTAAGTGGTATCTTACTTTATCTCTTTTGTTTCTTTTTCAATTTTTCTTTTTGTCTCATTATTATATAACACTGTATATAATGATTCTATACAAGTTAATAACAAAAGCACTACAGGTTTAGGTTCATATCAACATCAGATTATTCCTTTTACTATATATGTCACCATTCATGTTGTTTTTTCACTTGCCAAGCAAAGGAGCTACGTTGGATAAAATAGATATAAATGGAAAAAAGCTACTTGTACAGAATGAGAAAAATGATCAGTTCTTATCGAAGTGCAACGACGGATATATCCTTATCCAAAAATGGCTTTAGTTGTTTGAACCCCAAAACAAGCAAGGAACTAGATCCAAAAGGACTTTATTCGAAATCATCGCTATATATATCTCACTCTGTACTTAAAACAAACCATCAAAAACCAGATTATCAGCCTTTTTCCCTCCATCACACCCCCCAACTCCCGAAACAGCAAGAAAAATGGAGAAACTAATTGCAAATGGTTCTCAACCAGCTACGACGGCAAAATTAGCTAGGACTGCAAAATTAACTCGTCCTAGCCGCAGAAATTTCTTGGCATCAGATGACAGTGCAACGTTGCATGAAGTTCAGGCAACTCATACTTCTGATAGTTATCTTGTTGACATTGATCATACTCTCCGTGTTGCAGAGGATGTTCT
>CAVNYN010287144.1:0-12626 GCA_963692815.1 Nyctanthes arbor-tristis
AAATTTGCAGTATTCGTAAACAATTGGTATGATAGTCCTATCTCCGCCAATTCATGCAATGAAAAACTCAAACCATTTGCACATTTCTTCCCCGTATACATTACTTGTGTCTTCTCATAGTTGTTTCTTGATTAATACGAGGCACATTTGCAAGATATGTATATAGACTTTCTCGTTTATATCTTCAAAGAATGAACTTTCTTTGATTCCCCTCTTGATGGAAAGTTGGAAACTGTAAACACGACAAATTTGATTCTTTTGTGATTAATAAACTTCTTGCCTCTCGGAATTGGCTGGTATGCTACAAATTATTTCTACTTTGTTTTGTTTTACTTTGAAGGATGCAAAAAACTTTGGAAGCATCAATTTCAACCAAGGGAAATGTGAGGAAATGTCAGGTCAAGCCAAGCTTAAAGTCTTAGTTTTCAAAGGTATGTACCTATTAGTGCTTGCTAATTTTTAAAATTGAAGATATTCTTGTGGAGTAAAAAATGACTGAAATTTCTATGAAGTTTAAAAGGTTCTCCACAAATGAGTCAAGAAAAACTCAAGTGGTATGAGAATTTAGAAGGACAACCCACTACTAGTAGTGATGACAAAAAAGAGGATCGGAAGTGATATATTCGATTACAACTCAACAAATACATAAGGTCAACATTGAAATCCGTATACTATATATATATACTAGCTAACACAAGAATTTTGGCCATAAAACAAGAAGAAGAAACTTAGATAGTATCAAAAGACAAATTCCATCCCATATATCTCCATTTCTAGCCCTATAAATGTTCCCCATTACTCGTGTTTAGTTATCTCAACACTCACAAATTCCCAGCTAGTACACTTAACGCGCATCATATATATATATATATATATATATATACACACTTTATCTTCTTTGATTAAAACATACAATGCCTAGGCAAGTGGGGAAGAAGATGAAATTGAAGAAAGGGTGTGTGGCAATCCAAGTGGGATTAGAAGACGGCTCATTTCAAAGATTTGTAATACCAATTTCACATTTACACAATCCTCTTTTTCAGAGACTTCTCGACGGTGCTTCTGAGTTCTATGGCTATCAAGCAAGTGGTCCTCTTATGCAGCCTTGTTCGGTTCATGATTTTATTCAACTTCAACTACAAATAGAAAAGGGCGAGAGTAAACATAATCGCCATAGCCATAGCCACTGCCACAACCCACAACCTTGTTGCTTCTTTGTCATATATTCCTAGCTAGTTGATACTTTAATTAGTGATGAGTGCTTGTAATCTAGGAGTACTCTTGTTTGAAGCCTAGAAGTTATAGCACATTTTTGCTATATGTATTCTTTTTTAATGTAAATGTTAATGGAAAAAATCCCACTTCTTTTAAATATGATCAAAACAACATTCGACAGTTAACGTTGGTACCATACTATCAAGGTCTACATTACAAAAGAAAAATACTATTTTTCACTTTCTTTAATTTTTTTTACTACTTCGTGGATAGTTGACTATAAATTTGCATTAACGGAATGAAAAATTCAAATCCATTTACGTGCATTTAAGCATTTAATTTTATTTTGTTTATAAAAAATGGCTTCGTCTTCTTCTTGTGTTGGGAAAATGAACTTTCTTTGATTCCCATCTTCAATTCTTCATCGAAACTGTGTGTGTGTGTCTGTGTGTGTATGAATTTGAACCATTTTTAATGAAATACGCTAGCTAATTGTTTTTGGAATAATTGTCTCATACATATCGTATACTTTGTTTTGTTTTGTTTTGATGTACGGAGTATAAAGATTTGGGAAGCACTTTGACCCAAAGGAATATGAGGAAACAAGAACAATTAGACCAATTTAATTTGTCTTGTTAAAATTTCTAAAACTTAACTAATTAAAAAGATGCTCAATTATGACGAGTCAAGCCAGGAACATGTTTGATGATCTTTATTTTACTAATTTATATTTTTACCTACAACTGATTTGACATGTGATTTGATAAGACTACTAAAAAACTGCCTTTCAGAGATGGAAAATTCCGTCGATTAAGGTCAGTACTGACTGAAAGCTGGCCATTGGAAACGCCGTCGGTGAAGGCCGCATCGCTAATGCTTTCCGACGGAATTTTAGAGTCCGTCGGAAATTTCCAACGGCCATACCCGACTGAAATGATTCCGACGGCTAGCTTCCGTTTGAAATTTCTGATGGAAAGCGCCACCTTCGGTAAGTTTCTGATGGATGCGCTGCCATCGACAACTTTCAACGGACATCTCAAAAATTTTATTATTTAAAATTAATTCAATGGACCCCGCCCAGTAGACCACGTTTGACCCGACCCGTGAACCCAGCCTACCTGCCAGCCCACTATCCAGTCACCTGTGCATGCCCGACCCCGACCCACGTCTTTGTTAATGCTTTGCCTCAAAATATATATAAACTATATTCGAGTAATTTTGCCAATCTAAAAATAATGAATTTTCCCCTTAATACATTGAACTTTTATTTAATTTAACTTTTATTTATACTTAAATATATGTTATACTCTAAATTTTATTTGCGTGTGTCAATTAATGTAATTTTTTTTTACAGTGGTTTTCTATATTGTAATATTCATTGTTTTGGTAAAAACTGAAAAATTTTAAAACGCTCTCTACTAAATTTTTTTCGATTACTAAAATCGTGATTTATGTGGTTTTTTTCAAATACCAATAATTAATAAAAAAATTTATTTACAATCATTCTTTTAAACTTTAACCACCAAATATCTGAATAAAATCTTCATCAATTACTAAAGTATTTGTTTTATATTATATTTTATTAGATAAATCACATATTACTATTAAAAAAATTTATTTCATATTATATTTTTTTACAAATGGATTGTCGAACATTATTTGAGTTCGTGTAATCGGCCTATATAAGACAATTTTTATGGTCATGTGCGAACCGAGCACGCCGTACATATATCCAATAATAGTTGGAGAGGACACCTGCTACTCATATATCACCCTTCTGAATCCAATAATACAACTGTCACTATGCATTTTTAATTAAAGAGTCAAAATATAAATTATTTTATATTCTAACTGTTAGTAACACTTCTAATTGTTCGTAATAATTTAAAATTTTGAATATATATTTTTTTATTATGTCGATTTGATATATCTAATATATTTTTGGCAATACTATTGTGCACATTAAAACTTTTATTTAATAAAAAGGGGCATGAAAGAGGGCATGGATATTAAAAAATATCTTCAAATTTATTGAAAATGTTTTCAATTAACAATACTTAGTATATTATAAAGAAGAAAAAATTTCAAGAACTACAAAGTGGAATTAAAATATTTTTAAGAAACATATCTCCAAAGGAAATAATTCCGTCGGAAAAGTAGGTCCGTTGGAAATTTGCAACATAAGGGCAATGCCGTTGGAAATTTCCGACAGGAAGGACTTTGCCATTGAAAACTTTCCAATGGCAGGACTTGAGCCGTCAGAAATATCCGACGGACCAGAGATACGTCGGAAATTTCAGACGGAAAATCTGTCTATCGGAAATTTCCGACGGCACAAGTCATTATGATCTGAACTTTTCATGGCACCAGTCCTTCCGTCGGCAATTTCCTACGGAATCTTGTCCGTTTGTAATTTCAGACATCCATCGGAAAATTTCCGTCGCTAAAGAGCTTGTTTTTAGTAGTGTAACTATTCAATTACAGCATCATATTTTAAATATTTTTACATTCCCAATACACATTCTACATCTTTCATCATTATAAATTCTCCATATTTTAACAAATAAAGAGCATCAAACAAGCTCTTAACTGAAGTCATAGTTTTCAAGGAAATGCACGTGCCTAGTGCTAGCTATTTTAAAATGACATTGACTGAGTACTCAAAGTCTTAAAAGATACTCCACCAATGAATTGAGAAAAATTCAAGTGGAATAAGGAAGAAGAACAACCCACTCGTACCAGTGACGAACAAAAAGAGGATCTTGTGATTCCCAACTTCGTTTTTCGGTTTATTTTCCATAAAATACACTTCTGATACTTGTGATTGTCTCTCGTATATATCGTTTGTACTTTGCTTTATTTTGTTTTGATCCAAACTAAAAAAGATCGGAAATACTTCGACGTCCCAAAGCTAAATGTGAGGAAAACAAGGACAAGATGTGCACTTCAAATTCCGTTGGTTAGACCAATTTGATTATATAGTCGTCTTTGTTAAATTTTACTGCACATATCAAGTCACGCTAAATTTAAGTCCTAGTTTTCATGGTACAAATAATTATTTTGTACTAATGATGAATGAAGTCTGAAAGGTACTCCACAAGTGAACTAAGAAAAGAATGTCGAGTCACTATTAATAATGACAGAACAAAAAGAGGAGGTAAAACACAACAAACAAATACACAAGGCCAACATTGAAATTTGTACTAGCTATTACAAGAATTTTGGCCATTAAAACAAGAAGAAACTTGGAGGGTATCAAAGACAGATTCCATATATCTCCATTTCTACTCCTATAAATGTTCTCGTGTTTAGTAATCTTATCAACACTCGACAAATATCAACTAGTACACTTAACGCGCACCGTATACATACATATATTACAAATCCAATTAGCTAGTAGTGCTCGGTTGATCTTCTTTGATTAAAAGATACAATGCATAGGCAAGAGGGGAGGAAGATGAAATTGAAGAAAGGGTGTGTGGCAGTGCAAGTGGGATTAGAAGACGGCCCATTCCAAAGATTTGTGATTCCGATTTCATACTTATACAATCCTCTTTTTCAGAGGCTTCTTGACGGTGCTTGTGAGTTCTATGGCTACCAAGCAAATGGTCCTCTTATCCTTCCATGTTCAGTTCGGGATTTTCTTCAGCTCCAACGGCAAATAGAAAAGGGTGCAAGTAAACATAATCGCCATCGACACCACCACACCCACAACCATGTTGCTGCTTTGTCATTTTTTCCCTAGTTGTTACTTTAATTAGTGAGTGCTTGTAATATAGCTAGGTCTACTCTTGCCTAGAAATTGAACAATTTAGTTTTATGTATGCACATAATTATATCTTCAATGTAAATGTTAGAGGGAAATTAAATTCTATTTCTTTTAAATATATGAAAACAAAAATCACACTTTCAAGAGAGGCAAAAAAAAAAAAAAAAGGAGTTAACTAGTGACGATATTTGTGCTAGCTATTTTTTAAATGACATCACAGTCCTAAAAGATATACAAATGAATTGAGAAAAAAATTCAAGTGGAATATAATAACAAAAAAGAACAACCCATTACTGAGGATGAAAAAGAGATATCATCATCAATACAAATTATGGCAATTTGCACTAGCTATCTAGTTATCATGAGAATTGTCTCTCTTAAAAACGAATAAGAAACTTGTTGGATATTAAAAGACAGATGTTATATGTCTCCTTGAATTCTAGCCCTAACAAAGTTCGATATTAATTGAATTTTCTACGGAAAATACGTTAGTTTCTGTTAAAGAGCCCACATAATAATTACAAAAGGGTAAGAAGGCCACTCGCATAATAATTATAAAAAATTAAGAAACCACTCGTGATTTCTTATATTTTTATAACTATGTGTGGGCTCTGTAGTGGAGCTCACTTCATTTCTCTAGAAAAATTGCCCTGTTAAAATATGTAAAGCAAATGTGACACACATATATGTTAAATATCGAAATGGAACACGAGATCAAGTTCAGCATTGTTTTCTATTTGAGATAAAGATGGTCGACTACCTTTCCAGTTTCCACTTGACTTCGTGGAAAATATATACAGGATATTTCACATTTTGTACTTAAAAAAATAAGAATAAAAAAAAAAGAATAATAAACATCTGCTACCATTAGATTGAGATATTATTGTAACCATCTCATTTTGTCCTTTTTTTTTTCTTTTGTGGAAATCAACCCAATGATTTGAACCATCTTGTTTCCACATGATAAATCCAATTTGGCCAAGGCATACGTTGAATAGATACGGACAGTAAGAAAACTGAGAATCTCGATTATTGTAACAAACAAGTCAAGATAATGACATCTACAACGTAATCAAATCAAATATGATAAAAACAAAGTACAACTAATTAATGAGTTAAAAAACCAATTCAACCCAAAGCAATAATCCAAAACTTGGTGATGCTTCATAGTCTATTATATGCATAAATTGTTGGACAATATTCTCAACAATATATTAATTTTATTAGTATATTACTGCAAATTACAATGGAAAGATCACAAATTAATAGGAATCCCCAAGTACAGATGAAAACTAGAAGGGGAAACTTTGAGTACATCATCTCCTAGATACCATGTTTGTTAAAATATGTATTCGAAATTCCGCAAGTGTACGGGTCGAACAAGTAATAAAGTGGACAATGAGTTCGGGTTATCATTCCCACGAGGAAATATTCAAGTACTGAATACTCAATTCACACTCTAGTTGAAACAATTACAATTTTGAGTTTGTTGTAAAAGTAACTAAATAACTAAGAATAAAAATTAAGCAAACTAAAAAGAAGTAAATAATTTCTGAAAGTTTTCTTCAAGAGTGATGTCAACTTGGGATTCACAACTTCACCACCATAAATTCCCCTAGCTACCCATTCATTGATTCAACAAAAACCAATCATAGTTACCGATCGAGTTCACGTAATTAATTAACTACTCATCTAAAAGCTAGCTAATCCTACTAAATTAGGCCCCCTCACCTATCTCTAAGTGAGCTTGTTAACAACCCTCTTAAGTGCATTAATAACAAGAAACTCATGTAAATATCCTCGAAGTTCAATTTAGGTGACCGCACTAACCACAAGCAAATCTCTTTGTCTTGTCTAAATTAATGTCTTTTATCGCCTAATCTAATTCATGTATTCTTCTCTCGAGTTCAACAGAAACCAATAAACATTTACAAATTCACGCGCCAAATAAGTGAAAGTCATACAATACAACGATAATAAGTTAACTAGAAACCAACTTTTAAGTATTAAATCAATAAACAATCAACTAGGGTTCACAATATGGCTACATTGTTTGTTCCAAGAAAAAAATTAGCTACTCATAGAATTGATCAAATTAAGCATAAGAGAGTAGGAATCCATCACCAGGTTTTGATGAATAAGGCTAGAGAAAAATAATATTGCACCAATATCCTTCAATTCAAGACTTTTCTTCAAAAACCGACTCAAAACTTGCATGTAAAATATCCAAGAAACTAACTAATTTAATGTATATGGGGTGTATCTGACTGTGCTAGGCTAGACCCCTTTTTATAAGGTCTAAAAACCCCTAAGAAAAGGATAAAAGTCGTGTACAAATTTTACCATAAAAAGAATTCTAAAAAAACTCGAAAAATAGGAAAAATCGGGATTTCCGAGCGTATAGGAGCCATGCGGCCACACAATACAACCATGCGGCCGCATGGCTGTTGCTGCCAATCTGCTGGAACTTCCGTGCGGGCGCATGCCGTGCGGCCCCATAGATTTAAATTTATTTAATTTTTTTCCTTTCTTTTCAGCCCTTCAAGTTTGGTTCTTCGAATTCTTGGCCCCCAAGCTCTATAATGCTTGTAAAACACACTTGAAATTTATTCTTTTTGAGTTTTCCCTTAATCCTATAACAATTAAATAAGTCAAACATAATTAATATCTCTAATCTAATAAAACACATAATAAACTACTAATATGGAGGGATTAAATAACATAATTAAACGCCTATCATACCACCACCAATGCAATGTCTAAATGGTCCTATATATAAATTGACATCCTAAGCTCTCCTTCATATTAATTTGCTACAATTCAACATCCTATCCCCGTCTAAAAGCTTACACTTGTTTAAACATCGTACATAAGACATTATTCTTTCTTTTTTACCTGCTAGAATATAATAATGTATATGAAGAAGGAGAAGAAGATGAAGTTGAAGAAAGGGTGTATGTCAGTACAAGTTGGAGTAGAAAATGGACCGTTTCAAAGTTTCGTCATCCCGATTTCATATTTGTACAATCCCTTCTTTTATAGTCTTCTCGATGAAGCTAGTGAGTTTTACAGTCACCAAATAAATGGACCCCTTGTGCTTCCATGTTTAGTCGAAGATTTCCTTCAGTGTCAAGAGCAAAGAAAAAACACTAATAATAAGCACCATCGCCACTGCCGCCACCATTCTTCCACGTTGTCATGTTAGTCTCGAGTCTTTTGTATCATGTATACATATATTTATTGTAAATCATAGTAAGTTTTCTTAGCAAGATAGTTTAGTTATGAAGAAATATTGACATATCCGGCCATTATAATTTTCTTTACACTTTTTGTTTCCTCCTGAAGATGCATTTATACATGTTTGAGAGGCTTTTTCGCAAATCTTGTTATACCTTGTCATGTATGTCTTGCAAGTACTCCAAGTAACTCCACGTGACACGATTAATAGTTCTTACGCGAGTCTTCAATATAGCAATGTCAAAGAAAAAATTTGGCAGAAACCTAAGTGCCAAATAATCTTTAATTATGCAATTAAAAATAAAAAGCTGAAAGGCCAAAGGAAATAATAATAATAATCTTTGTTTAGTGGGACTACAAGTTCATGGACGTATCAATGAGCTCCACAATTTGATGTGGAAGGGATAAGATTCATATCTTGTCCTAGACAACTACAAATAGGGGTCTATTTGATTCCCATCCTGATGGAAACTGTAAACATGAGAAATTTGATTCTTTTGTGATTACTTGTCAGGAGTCCTTCGTGGCACCATATCCATTAGAATTGTTAAATAGATTTTATTAATAATAATAAATAAAATGAGTTTTGTAATAAAAATGGTAGGTGTTAGAGTAATTTATAAGATATTTTATTAATAGAAATTGAGAGTTTTAAGAGCACTTATGGTAGTTTAGATTTTAAAATGTTTACACATCAATTGAAAGATGAATTTACTCGAATTTGTTATTATTATTTAACTAAATAGATCTTGAATTGAATTCTCTTAGAAAATTTAATAATTATTGTTTTTACTTCACTAAAAAAAATGAACTTAAACAGTATCTTGAATCAATAGTTGATTAACTAATTTCATAATAATGTAGTCCAATAAAAAATAAACACATGTTCTTTTACTGTCATATATATCTCTGTACCAAATAATAATGTCTTAATTATCAAAAGGATGAAATATAAGCAAAAACTATTTAAGCATGAAAGGAAGAAAGAAACAAGCCACAAAACACACACACACACACACAAAAAGAAAAGGGAAAAAAATAGGAAAAGGACTACTAAACTATAAATAATGAAAAGTAAAGTGTCTCTTTCTGTTACTGTGATATGTCCTTGCCACATTTCGTCACATCATGAATTTTAGTTTATTACAAAATAATATTATAATCATATCATAGTTATCAAAAGGATGAAAAATAAGCAAAAACTCTATAAGCAAAAATAAGCAAAACACACTTTGAAAAAAAAAGGAAAAATGAAAAGGAAATTAAGGAAAAGTACTACTAAACTATAAATAGTGAAAAGTAAAGTGCCCCTTTTAATAATGTAGAGAATAAATTTCTTGTGCTTGAAATTGGCTGGTATGCTACACATTGTTTGTACTTTGTTCTGTTTTACTTTGGAGGATGCTAAAAACTTTGGAAACATCAATTTGACCCCTGGCCGGACTGGAGATCGGACTGGGGCCTCAAGCGACATTTAGAAAATGGGCCATTATAGTAATCTAAATTTTTCTCTTAATATAATAATAGTTAAAAATAGAGTTAAAAAATCTACAATAATACTAGTATTTTTTATTTTTTTTGGGAGAGAAAAGTACTAGTTATTATTTCATGATAACCAAACAAGATAATAATCTAAGTTGTTGAATACAAAAGTTAGACGAGAATTCACCAATCATGAAATAATAAACTCCACTGAAATTTGATATTTTTATTAATTTGAGTTTTTCCTTTAAATGGTTTGGGTTGTGAAAACGAGCGTTTATCTGAAATTTAATATATATGAAAAAGATAATTATAAATTGTTGAGAAAATTAGGAGATTTGATTTCAAAATGATAAATATATCGGAGAGAAATAAAATAATCCATAGAAGATAGGCTATAAATTATATGGAAAATTTTCAAAAACCTCTCGGAGGTTTTTTGTAACAAAACGTCCGACACTATGTAGAATGTACGGATGTATGCCACGTGTATTTCATGCAAGTCACACGTGGATGAGAGATTTTGTTACAGAACTCTTAGGAAGTTTTGGAAAAAAACTCTAAATTATATAACGTACTTTTTTAGAGCAATATTTATAGAGCGTATTTTTGAAAATGTAGATACATAATAATTGGGTTCTAGATGACACATTTTTCATAGCCTACTTCAAGAAAAAAAAGGAAAGAAAAGAAAAGAAAAGAAACAAAGGGAAAAAGAGAGGGGAAAAAACCATGCAATTGAGCCCCCCTTAGATTCATGGGTCCTATGCACAAGCATGGCATGCCTATGCCTAAGGGAAATGTGAGGAAGTGTCAGGTCATGCCAGACTTAAGTCCTAGTTTTCAAAGGTACGTACCTATTAATGCTTGCTAAATTTCAAAATTAAAGATTCTTGTGGAGTAAAAAATGATTGAAATTTCTATCAAGTCTAAAAGGTTCTCCACAAATGAGTCAAGAAAAATCAAGTGGTATGAGAATTGAGAAGGCCAGCTCACTACTAGTAGTGACGACCAAAAAGAGGATCGGAAGTGGTATATTTGATAGTACAACACAACAAATACATAAGGTCAACATTGAAATCTGTATACTACTAGCTATCACAAGAATCTTGGCCATAAAACAAGAAGAAGAAATAGAGATTATCAAAAGACATTTCATCCCATATATCTCCATTTCTAGCGCTATAAATGCTCCCGCTTAGACAAATTCTCAACTAGTATCGTGTGTGTGTCTATGTATATATATATATATATATATATATATATATGTACACACACTACAAATATATATATATATATATATAGGGGTTTATCTTCTTTGATTACAACATACAATGCCTAGGCAAGAGGGGAAGAAGATGAAATTGAAGAAAGGGTGTGTGGCAATCCAAGTGGGATTAGAAGACGGCCCATTTCAAAGATTTGTAATACCAATTTCATATTTACACAATCCTCTTTTTCTGAGACTTCTCGACAGTGCTTCTAAGTTATATGGCTACCAAACAAGTGGTCCTCTTATAGTTCCTTGTTTGGTTCATGATTTTCTTCAACTTCAACGACATATAAGAAAAGGGTGAGAGTAAACATAATCGCCATCGCGGTATCCACCGCCATAATCTTGTTGCTACCTTGTCATATTTTCCTACTAGTTGATACTTTAGTAATTAGTGATACTCGTAACCTAGGAGTACTCTTGCTAGAAGCCTAGAAGTAGCACATTTGGTGCTATTATTCTTCTTTCTTCAATGTAAATAAATGTTAAAGGGAAAAATCCCACTTCTTTAAATTTAAATCTTTGTTTACTGACCCCTAATCGAGTTGTTTGGGAAATACTATATCTCACTTTCTTGCTCTTCCGATCTCTACTTCGTGGTCAGTTTGACTATAAATTTGCATTAAGGAAATGAAAAACTCTAACACGTTTACGTGCATTTAAGCATTTTAGTTTATTTTATTTAAAAAAAAAATCGACGTTCTCTTATTCTTGTGTTCGTGAACTTTCACATACTCCCATCTTAATGGAAACTATGTAGTATATGATTAATTTGAACAATTGTTGACGAATTACACGCATATGGAATAATTGTCTTGTACATATCGTTTGTACTTTGTTTTGTTTTGTTTTGATGTATGGATACTTATAAAGATTTCGGAAGCACTTTGACCCAAAGAAAATATGAGGAAAAGAAGGACGGATGTACTTCAAACTTCTTTGGTTAGACCAATTTAATTTTATGTCTTGTTCAAATTTCCAAAACCTAACTAAAAGGATGCTCAATTATGACAAGTCAAGCCAAATTTAAGTCCTAGTTTTCAAGGCATGTACGTATTTAGTACTAATGATGACTGAAGTCTGAAAGGTACTCCACAAATGAACAAAGAAAAAGAATGTCGAGCGAACAAAAAGAGGAGCTAATATTCGATGGTAGAACACAACAAACAAATACACAAGCCAACATTGAAATTTGTACTAGATATCACAAGAATTATGGCCATTAAAACAAGAAGAAACTTGGAGAGTATCAAACGACAGATTCCAAACATCTCCATCTCTACTCCTATAAATGTTCTTATGTTTAATTTGTAATCTTTTCAACAGTCAGACAAATTCTCAACTAGTACACGTAAGGCACAACAAATACATAATTAGTAGATAGGTTTATCTTCTTTGATTAAAAGATACAATGCATAGGCAAGAGGGGAGGACGATGAAATTGAAGAAAGTACCCTTTCTTCAATTTGTGATTCCGATTTCATACTTATACAATCCTGTTTTTCATAGGCTTCTTGACCGTGCTTGTGAGTGTGAGTTCTATGGCTACCAAGCAAGTGATCCTCTTATCCTTCCATTTTCGGTTCAGGATTTTCTTATGCTCCAACGGCAAATAGAAAAGAGTGCAAGTAAACATAATCGCCATCGACG
>CAVNYN010287147.1:0-13993 GCA_963692815.1 Nyctanthes arbor-tristis
TGCGGATAGTTCTTTCGAACTATCTGTCTGTTTGAGGGTGATAAGCTATACTAAATGTTAATTTAGTACCCATTGCTGAATGAAGTGACTTCCAAAACCTTGATGTAAATCTCGGATCCCTATCTGACACAATAGACACAGGTACACCGTGAAGTCGTACAATCTCCCTGACATATAAACGGGCAAGTTGATCTAGGTCCAGATTCATCCTAACTAGTAGAAAATGAGCAGATTTTGTGAGCCGATCCACAATTACCCATACTGCATCAAGCTTGCTTACTGTCTTGGGTAATCCGACCGCAAAATTCATTGCAATGTTCTCCCACTTCCACTCTGTATTTCTAGAGGATTAAGTAACCCTGATGGTCTTTGATGCTCAGTCTTCGCCTGCTGGCACACCATATACCTTGCTACAAACCTTGCTATACTTCCTTTCATATTTCTCCACCAGAAAGTATTTAGCAAGTCTCGATACATCTTGGTTCCACCTGGGTGTGCAGCATAAGGGGCGGAATAAGCTTTAGTTAGAATCTCATTCCTCAATTCCTCGTTCTTTGGTACACAAAGACGCCCCCTAAACATGAGAGCTTGGTTAGTGGAGACCTCAAATCTATTACTCTTTCTCATCCCCATTCCTACTCTTTTCTTTTCTAGAAACAGATCGTCCTTTTGTGTTGCCACAATCCTATCTCTTAGATCCGGTTTAACTGTTGATGCTGCCAACATAACCCTTTTTTACCTTGACGCTGTAGTGACCTTAATTCTTAAATTTTGAATGTCCTTAATCAACTGACTCTGTACAGTAACCAATGCAGATAGCTGACCTAAATGCTTCCTGCTCAAAGCGTCGGCGACCACATTAGCCTTACCCGGATGATAAAAGATAATGCAGTCGTAGTCCTTGACCAACTCCGACCATCTTCGTTGTCTCATATTCAACTCCTTTTTGGTGAAGAAGTATTTGAGACTCTTATGATCCGTATAGATCTCACACTTACTCTCGTATAAGTAGTCGCGCTAAATTTTGAGAGCGTGCACCATAGCAGCGAGCTCGAGATCGTGAGTTGGATAGTTCTGTTCATACAGTTTCAACTGTCTTGATGCATATGCAATCACTTTCCCTTTCTGTATTAAAACACATCCTAAACCAAGTTTCGACGCATTGCTATAGATCACAAACCCATCTGAACCATCAAGTACCGTCAAAACTGGTGCTAAAACCAATCTCTCTTTGAGCTCCTGAAAGCTATGCTCACACTTATCGGACCTAACGAACTTAATTCCTTTCCTTGTGAGTTGTGTTAAATGTCCTGCTATTTTTGAGAAGCCTTCTATGAAACGCCGATAATAACCGGCTAAGCCCAAAAAGCTTCTTATTTCTCCAGCATTAGTAGCTCAAGACCAATTTGTAACAGCCTCAACCTTGCTGAGATCCACTTCAATTCCCCGAGCTGTCACAATATGACCCAAAAATACTACTCGATCTAGCTAGAATTCACACATTTTGAATTTGGCATATAACTTATCTCTCCTTAATGTATCCAATAGCATTCTCAAATGTTCAATATGTTGCTCAATATTCCTCAAGTATATCAATATGTCATAGATAAACACGATAACGAATTTGTCTAAACATTGATGAAAAACCCCATTCATCTAATCCATAAATACCACGGGGCATTCGTCAAACCAAAGGGCATTACTGTAAACTCATAATGTCCATAGCGGGTTGAAAAAGCCATCTTTGGTATATTTGTCGGCTTAACCTTCAACTGATGATACCCTGACCTCAAATCATTTTTTGAGAAAACAGCTGCTCTCTTTATCTGATCAAACAAGTAATCGATTCTCAAGAGTGGGTACTTATTCTTGATCGTCAATTTGTTCAGTTTCACGATAGTCTATGCACATCCTCATACTCCCATCTTTCTTCTTTACAAACAACACCGGTGCTCCCCAAGGTGAGATACTCGATCTAATAAATCCTTTTTCCAAAAGCTCCTCTAACTGAACTTTCAACTCTTACAACTCTTTAGGTGCCATTCAATAACGAGCTTTAGAAACAGGTATAGCTCGTGGCACCAAGTCGATGGTGATTCCACTTGCCTGTTGGGTACAATGCCCAGTAGATCCTCAGGGAATACATCAGGGTAATCCCGTACCACTGGTACCTGATCTAGGGATACTCCATCCAAGGGCTTCCTCTGAAGACTAACCAAGTATCCCTGACAACTTTCTTTCGCTAACAATTTCTTTGCCTAAAGAGCCAATATAAGGCGGGGTAATGCCTTAATTCTCAACCTGTAAAACTTAACTTCTTCCTCACCATCTTTCTTGAAAATAACCTCTTTTTCATGGCACACAATGGTTGATCAATTCTTACTAAGCCAATCCATACCCAATATTATGTCAAAATCTTTCATTTCAATAACATTCAAATCTGCCACGTCAAAGTCTATCTGTACCTCTCTAGCCATCTTATTAGAGTCAATTATTCCACCCAATGGTAAACTAACTTCCAATACACTACCCGTTTTATCTCCCACTAAATCCAATCTAGATAGACAAGCAATAGATATAAAGGAATGCGTTGCACCCAAGTCAATCAAAACATAGACAGGAGTTCCAGAGATGGATAGAATACTTGCTATGACATCGAGGTCCTGGGTGACCTACTCATGGGCCATCGTAAACACCCTAGCTTTACCCTTCTTTGCCTGATCTGTACTCCCCCCGACTGAACCTGCACTCTTTAGCATAGTGGCCTGGCTGGCCACAACTGAAGCAAACATTCTATCCTATCTGACACTCCCCCTGGTGATACTTCTTACACCTAGGGCACTGTGGCGGACCTCTACTCCTCTGACCTCCCCCGGTCCCTGTGTTCGGTTTCTTATTTGGGCCATAACCTCTATTCATATTTTGGTTCGGCCACTTTCTTTTTCCATAATCTTTCTGAGCATTTTGGCCTCCACTCCTCACACCAGAGTATGCTATTGCTGGAGCCTTTTCACTGCTTCCCGGCAGGTGGGGAGATCAAAGGCACACACAATTTGTCTAATTTCAAATCGCAAGCCTCTCTCGAAGCACCTAGGTGAGGGGCATAGAGCAACATTTCCTCAAATTTTCTCTCATAGGCAGTTATGTCCAAATCTCCTCAGAGTAATGGCAGGAATTCAACCTCCTTTTGATCACGGAGTGCATGGGGAAAATAGTTATCGATCAACTCAGTTTTAAATTTAACTCAGGTCAGATTTTGTTGCTCCTCCTCGGTCCTAGTGCGAGATGCAGACTCCCACCAGTGATCGGCCACTCCAACCAGTTTAAACTTTGCACATAGTACCTTCTAGTCCTCTAGGCAGGATATATGGCGGAAATCTTTTCCATAGTACGGATCTACTCATCACTGGTCAAGGGCCCACCTTCACCATTAAAGGTTGATGGCAGATGCCTACGGAATTGCTCAATAATTAGCACCCCATGAGCCACTGGGGATGCTGCAGGCGCTGGTGCCTAAGCGGGTACTGGGGGTGTTTTAACTCCTGTATGGCCCTAAGTAAATCTCGAATTACACTTGATTGTGTTGGGTTCACCATTTCCTTTCTAAACAAATAATATATTTTTAACACTTGAACATATAATAACCAACACAGCAGTATCGTAAGAAACCCACAACTCTTAAGAAAACCAAAAATAATGCATTCATTGGAACCAACATAAATCTTTCAAAGTGAAACATCATATAGTGTCATATGCTAAGCAATGGATAATAAGAAACTATACAACTGGAAATAAAACATAGTACTAACTCTGTACAATACTAGACCAGAACTATACATTCACCCTATTCCTACTCTTCATCGACGCTGTCATTGTTCGTGTAAAATATGCTTGTGAAATCCGCAAGTGTACGGGTCGAAAAAGTAATATAGTGGACAACGAGTCCGAGTTATCGTTCCCACAAATATCGGATTGAGTACCGAAATTATTAGTTCTTACTTTATTTGAATGATCAAATCTTTTGCGTTTGAGAAAATAGAATAAATAAACAAATAAATAATAAAATTAAGAAAATAAAATATTTACAAAGATTTAGAGAGAAATATATGATGGATATGTGTCAGGACTCATGACTTTACCATAGTGGGACCACCTAATCTAGCGACAATCACTCTATGCTAACGATCGAATCTCGCGAAATTAACTAACTACTCCTCTCGAAGCTAGCTAATTCTACAAAATTAGACCCCCTCATCTATCTCTAAATGAGCGCATTAACAACTCTCTTAATTGCATTAATCAACAAGAGATTCATGTAAGCTTCCCGGAAGTTCACCCTACGTGATTGCACCAACCACAAGCAAATCTCTTTGTCTTGTCTAAATTAATGATTCTTATTGCATAAGCTTACTTAAATATTCCTCTCTCTAGTTCAAAAAAAGTCTATACACTCATTCATCCATTGGTCACAGATGAAGACAAAACAACATACCAATAAGAATTCAACATAAGAATTAATTGCATAAATTAAGCATGAAAAACATGACTATGGTTTCAACTAAGTTACATCGTTTGTCCGAACTTAAAATCAATTATACATCATGAATGAAAAACACAAATAAAATAGAGCGCATAACCCAGGTAATTAGCTCTTCAATAAGATAAAGAAGTCTTGCACCAACTTTCCCGTTCTTGAATCTCAAACTTGATTCCCAAGCCTTCAAAGGTATTGTGTTTTTCTCCCCCTTTTGTAAGGTATTCTCTTTATTATATAACTCCCCTTGAAGACTAGGCTAGACGCCCTTTTATAAGGTCTAAAAATCATGTACAAATTAAAGCATAAAAAGAGTTCTAAGGAAATAAGGACAAAAATCGAAAATTCACGCGCGTAGGTTCATGCGACCGTACGAGATTACAATGCGGCCGCATGGCTCTTTGTGCTGATTCTGCCGAGCTTCTGGACACTTGTGTGGCCGCATACAAGCTCCATGCGGCCACATAAAGCCGCGTTCTATTGGCAGCTTGTGTTCCAATGTCCATAACTTTTAGTAGGAAACTCGAAATTGAGATCCGAAAGTTGCCTTGGACTCCTGACTCGATAAGCTTTCCGATGACCTATTTTACTCCTATGTATTACAATTTTGTGACCCAAAATTCCTTGAGACATGTGGCCTAGGTCGACTTGAACACTTTTTTTTGTGCGTTTCTTTTCATTGTCCTCATTTTAATCCGCAAACTTCATAATTTGTGCAATATTGATCCAAATTCGTCCATATTGACTTCCTCTTGAATTTTAACCTACAATTAACCTAGTTAAACATAAATACGAACTTTTAAACATAATTTCACACAATTAACATTACATTTAAGGGATTTAAACATCACAAATTAATACTTATCAAATATCTCTACACTTAGACTGTTGTTCGTCCCTGAACAACAAACAAAATAAAAACACAAGACAATGACAAAATAATTCAACTTTCATCACTCATGAGACAACAACTCACAATATCCATTTCTTTAATCAGTTCAGAGTAAGCCTACTTAATAAAAAGTTTCCCAAGCAATGCAAGAGTTTTGGAAATTTCACCTTTTCTTTTTCTCAAGTATCATTAACCCTTTAAAACTCATAAAATGTCATGAACAAGTGCTCTCAAACAACCATCAGAGTCATGAACAAAGCTTTTACCTGGAATGACATAACTTAGATATGCCGACCCTCACAGACAAGTTCACTCTTCGCTCAAGTGTTTAAAGGTTAAGTGTTTACGCTCAAAATTCTATCCACAGAAGAGTTCTACCATAGGATTGCAAAATTTCTCATTCTCCACCACTTAGGTAGACACACATGACACAAATCATAAGGTCTTTTAAGGATTGTAATGGGACTAAGGGTTAAGGTGGGAAAAAATTAGGAAGTGTGGCTAATAAACCATTGGAATTAGTGGAACACAAATTCATCATCTTTGAGAACATATTTCAAGTTAAACCACTACTCCCTTCATCCTTTGAAAACTTCTAGCATCACTTATACAATAAGAACATATCCCAATTTTCAAAGGAAACCCAAGCCTTTATTTCAAGAAGAAACAACCCTTTATCTCAACACTTTTTTTCACAAAATTTCCTTTTTTTCTTCTTCTTGTTTTACATCGCCACTTTTTTTTCCTTTTTCATCAATTTGTTTTGCACAAATCATTATGGTTTTTTTTTCAACTCTTTCCTTTTTTTTTCACACATCAAACTACACTAGCCCAGATATCATCAATTTGACTCATACCCTCATCAATAACAAATAATCCACCCTACACTTATTTCTTATTCACCCCCAAGCAATAAAATTAATCATCAATCCACTAGTCCACTAGCTAGGAAAGGATATACATTGTTTTTAGCTCAGGACTAGCATCAAGGGGTGTAAAGAAAAAATAGGCAATTTAAGCTCAAAATGAGTTATGCAAAAGAGAATTAATTGATAAGGTAGGCTCTTTGACTTAAGTGATTAATCAAGAAAGAGTGCCTTAATCATTTTTATGTAATGCATGTGGCAATGCAGCCTCAAAGAGAAATATAGCAAGTTCTAGAGACACAAACCCATGGAAGAATATCACACATGAACAAAGATAGTGAGACTGATAAAGATGTGTCAGTCAAAGGCTCAAAAATCTCACCAAGTTAAAAGTCATAACCAATTCCAGGTAAAGCAAATAAATGGAAGGTGTAAGTTTACTAATTCAATCGTGTTATGAATCTCTCTAAGTCAACAGCACAAATTTATTTTACCAATTTTTTCTTTTGCATTGCCTAAGTTCTAATTCTAGCAAAGCTATACTCTAGTTAAATCCAGTATCTTAGGATCATGAATTGCTTTCTCACATGTACACGAAATACAACAGTTTTTTTCAGACACAAAATATAACAAAGATATAAAATTTTTTCACTTAAAACAGAAACAACTAATCTTTTTTTTTTTTTTAACGAACAATAATTTGCAACTAACACAATTTGATCCTAGACAGTATGCAGGTTTAAATACAGAGCAATAATTAACAAAAATATACATCAGCCAAAAAAATAATTAACACATAATCACCCCCTCACACTTAATTCCCACACTGTCCACAATGTGGAGCAAAAAGAACACATATAGGGAGAAAAGATTTAAGAACTCTTTGGGGTATGACTGGTGGTGAGTTTGGGTCGTGGTCTGATGAGACAGGTGGAGTGGGGCTTGTGTGACTAGTCTGTGCTCCAACAATAGGGGAAAAACCTGTCAAAATAATAAAAAGAAAGGACAACCATGATTCCTAGTAATAATAAATTAAAATTTAAAGATAAACGACATAATGGAAACATGTCCTAATTTCTAATGCAAATCTTATAATCTACATGCAATGCAATGCAATAAAATAAAATAATGGGTTGCCTCCCATTCAATGCTTCATTTATAGTCTAGAGCTTGACTATAAGGAATAATTTTCAGGGAACTCTGAATAGAGCTTTTGATGCTCTGCCTAACTTGCCAAGATTGACTTTCTTTCCGTCTCTAGGCTTTTCCCAAAAATTTACTCTGCTCTTTTCATGTAAATATGAACTGGCATATCCATTGATCACAAATTATACTATGAAAACTTCAACCTCCTAGTCAAGTGGGATCACAAAATCAATTTTCAAGCACATGAAATCAGAGGATTGCTTGACAAGTGCCCCATCATCAAAAATGATTTTTGGAGCTTGCTCTTCTAAGACCACTTCCTCATCCTTCTCATGTTTTTCTTTTATAATGGAGGTTTCGTGCACTTTCCCTTTATGGAGAGTATTAGAATGGTTGATGACTTGAGAGATTCCATCTTGTTGTCCTTCATCATTCTCCAAAAATTCTACCTGCTCAGACCATTGTAAAGCTAAACGTACATATGGACAATCACTTACTTCATGATATTGACCACAAAATTTACACATCAGATGGGTGAAGGGCGCTAGATATGCAACTGGACAATCACTTAGTGCATGATTTGCACAGCAATAATCACACACCACATCAGTTTCTATCATCTAACTCTCAAGTTTCTCCTCATATTTCTTCAATTATGCTGGTAAACTATTCATCCATTCTTCATATGCTTTAATTGTTTACATAGACAAACTAGCGTCTGAGCACCAGTCATAACCATCATTCATCCTGAAAAGAACAAGACAAACAAATCAAACAGAAAAATAAAATTCAAAGTAAAGCTCAAACTAATTGGTATCAATATCAATCTCAATATCCGACAGCGGCGCCAAAAACTTGTTCTTGTAAAATGTGTGTGTGAAATCAGCAAGTGTACAATGAGTCAAACAAAATAATATAGTGGACAATGAGTCCGAGTTATCATTCCCACGAGGATCAGATTGAGTACCGAAATTATTAGTTCTTGTTTTATTTGAATGATCAAATCTTTTGTGTTTGAGAAAATAGAATAAATAAACAAATAAATAATAAAATTAAGAAAATAAAATATATACAAAGATTTAGAGGGAAATATATGATGGATATGTGTCAGGACTGATGACTTTACCATAGTTGGACCACCTAACCTAGCGACAATCACTCTATGTTAACGATCGAATCTCATGAAATTAACTAACTACTCCTCTCGAAGCCAGCTAATTCTACAAAATTAGGCCCCATCATCTATCTCTAAATGAGCGCGTTAACAACCCTCTTAAGTGTATTAATCAACAAGAGATTCACGTAAGCCTCCCCGAAGTTCACCCTACGTGATCGCACCAACCACAAGCAAATCTCTTTGTCTTGTCTAAATTAATGATTCTTATTGCATAAGCTAACTTAAATATTCCTCTCTCGTGTTCAACAAAAGTTCATACAATCATTCATCCATTGGCCACATAGATGAAGACAAAACAACATATCAATAAGAATTTAACATAAGAATTAATTGCATTAATTAAGCATAAAAAACATGACTATGGTCTCAACTAGGTTACATCGTTTGTCCTAACTTAAAATCAATTACACGTCATGAATGAAAAACACAAATAAAATAGAGCGCATAACCCGGGTAATTATTTCTTCAATAAGATGAAGAAGTCTTGCACCAAGTTTCCCCTTCTTGAATCTCAAACTTGATTCCCAAGCCTTCAAAGGTATTGTGTTTTCCCCCTTTTGTAAGGTATTTTCTGTATTATGTAACTCCTCTTGAAGACTAGGCTAGACGCCTTTTTATAAGGTCTAAAAACCATGTCCAAATTAAAGTAAAAAAAGAGTTCTAAGGAAATAAGGACAAAAATCGAAAATTCAAGCGCGTGGGGTCCATGAAGCAGCACGAGATTACAATGCAGCCACATGACTCTTTGTGCTGATTCTGCCGAACTTCTGGACACTTGTACAGCCGCATACACGCTCCATGCGGCCACATGAAGCCGCGTTCTACTGGCAGCTTGTGTTCCAACGTCCATAACTTTTAGTAGGAAACTCAGAATTGAGATACGAAAGTTGGGTTGGACTCTTGACTCGATAATCTTTCAGATGACCTATTTTAGTCCCATGTATTACAATTTTGTGGCCTGAAATTCCTTAAGACACACGGCTCTAGTTGACTTGAACACTTCTTTTTGTACCTTTCTTTTCATTGTCCACATTTTAATCCGCAAACTTCATAATTTATGCAACATTGATCCAAATTTATCCATATTGACTTCCTCTTGAATTTTAGTCTACAATTAACCAAATTAAACATAAATACGAACTTTTAAACATAATCTCACACATTTAACAACACATTTAAGGGATTTAAACATCACAAATTAATACCTATCAGTCATCCTCACTATCCGAGCTACTCGGTGCCCTAAACCTCTTTGGTGGTGGAGGAATGTCCTCCCAAGTGACGCAAGATTTAGGCTCAGAGTCTTCCAGAATCTGCACATCCTCCTCAGGATCCTTCTCAAACTGAAGCTCAAACTCATCTTCCTCCAGATCCTCCTCAAACTCCTCCTCTGGACCCTCCTCAAGAGCCTTAACTGGCATCGCCTCATCTGGCTGGGGCTCTGGTGCAACCTCATGCACTTAGGGTTGGCTACGGGATAGGTATTACCCGATATCTGCACGTACCCGCCTCTACCGGGACGAGTATTACCCACCCTATTAACTATTGGAGTGGGTACGGGGTGAAGGATTTCGCCCCAAAGTCTTATCGGGTCGGGGTCGGGTAATGGCCGCCCAACCCGTCCCGACCCGATACCTGATTTTTTTTTTTTTTTTTTTGGTGAAAAAATTTTAAACCTAAGTAGTAAGTTGGTGATTGTTTGATCTCATGTACCCAAAATGAAAACAATAAATCTTAATCATCCTAACTAGTACCCTTTTTGTTGAATTTTTAACGAACCTTAATAATTAATTCATTCAAAATTTGAGTTTTCTTAAAATATAAAAAAACTAATTCAAAGACAAACCAAACTCTCTCCCTAAATTAACTCCCCTCATCTTGTCTCTGTCTTTGTCCAACTCAAACCTTTCAACTTCAAGTCTTCACTAATCCACCCAATTCCAAAGTTTCCGCCGCCGCGCCATTCTTTCTTTTTTTTTTTTAAGGATTTTTTTCTTAACGGGGCAGGTAACGGGTATTTTTTTCGTACCCGCCAATCGGGTACGGGGTGGGTACGGGGCGGGGATTTCCTTAAACTAATCATAAAAGACAACTATCTGGACCATAACCTGCCATCTTCCTCGAGTGCAACAATTAATCCCAAACTCTAGAAACCTACCTCCCACCTAGCCCACCTCCATATATCAAAGAAAAATTCTAAGGGGACATGAAAATGAGACATTATTAAGTGACGTTCTTATGTGGCACACTTGTATTAGATGATAAAAAAGTAGCCATGTAATCATCACTCGATAAATGTGTGCCACATGAAAATGTCACCTAATAATGTTCCCTTTTTATGTCCCCCTAGAATTACTCTATATCAAATCCATCCACAATAAATAAATTAATTGATAGTTAATATTCATCTTTAAAAATGCATTACAAAGGCGATCACAAAGGATGTATCGTATGTACACAACAATATCAACACTACATGTTAAGGTAACATTGTCACTTTAGTCAAGATGAATATAACAGGCAGAGTTAAGTTGAGGTAGTTTCAATCTCTACGTTACAAATATGAAATATCTACTCATTGTTTGATAAAGTATATGTGTTGCATTTTGAAAATTAGAAACTTGTGAAATCCATGTTACAAGGCCTAAACAATTTTAATGTGTAAAGGTATGAAAATGATCTCATGTCATACGTCTGTCAAAATTATCCCACTAATTGCGAGTGAGTTATTCAATGATCTCTCACCATGTGTACGTCTAGCTTAAAGAGATTGGGACTAGGCAGTGACGTGATATTTATATTACAAGCATATAAAAGAATGGACAAGACGTATGGCTTGTAAGTTGTAAAATGTCAAGTTTGTTGGTCCATTCACATCTACCTTTCTACATATCTTCAAACATAATTTGCATATGTTAGCAGAAATGGATCATTCGAGACTCCAATTGGACACCTACCAAGTCGACACTATATACCCTCATCGCTGGATTTGGTATTTTGTATAGTGTTTGATCAGTCAAAAGTCGTGTGCAGTTAAATGATTTTATTTTTTCGATAATACTTTTTGCTTAAAAGATAATATGTCTAGACTATATTTCTTCAAACTATTATTTATTTTCAATTAAAAATTTTCTTCCAAACAAACTTTAAATAGCCGTAATTTGATAAAACCTCTTTTGTTCAATGTTCTAAACAGTCATATAAGAGACACTTAAGCAGCGCTAATGTTTGAAACTTAGACTCCACATTTTATCACGCGTTGCACTTTATCATGTATTAATCACATATTATATGCTTAAGCATGCTAGACTCAATGTTTTGTCTATACATTTTTTCACGTTATATACTTTTTAAAACCTTGCCTACAAAGAATTTTATGATTTTTTTCTTTTATTTTTTTTTTTGGGTGGCGGGGGGTATGTCAGGGCTGATCATGCTTCAAACGTAATGGTGTCAAATATTGACGTGTTGCGTAAAGACGCGCTCCCATTAAAAGAAACCAATAGCGGCCTGATAAGTTTCAAGAAATACATAGTCAATAAGTTAGTCAATTATCCGTGGGTATGTAAAATGATTTTATAAAATAACTAGTGTTTAAAAAATACAAGTCGGCTCCTTTAAGCAAGTCGATGTTCCTCCCACTTTGATTGCTGATGTAATTTCTTCTGATTCACTAGTGAATAAGTTTGCATCCCTTTAAAAAAAAAAAAAAAGAATACAACTCGGGAAACCCAAAAAAAAAATTAAAAAATGTATGTCGGATTGTTGTAATGCCTCTGTGTTACTTTGTGTGTTCAAGCATCATTTCAATATGATATAAGAGAAAGATTAATGTTAGGAGAAAAATATAGGGAGAAAAAGATGGGCAAATATCTAAATGAGAGGCTGAATTAGACTCATCTTTTACGTTTTTCAACCCAATTTTGGGTTTTTCCACCCCAACAATAATCACCATTATTTAGGTGTAGTGGAAAAAGAGAAAAAAACCCAAATATATTTTTTTTCCAATATTAACCTTGCTCTAACAGTGGAAGCAAGATGAGTGTCATTTCCTGGTCCAAAAAAGCATTACTAGCAAGCCAATATCTTTTAGTTTTTGTGGTTTTTATACTGTTGATGTTAGATTGCATTATGCCAATGATTTAAGGATATTTTTTATTGCCTTTTCATTTGTGGTAAAGGGTGATGAAGATAAATTTCCTTCCGGGGATGGCACGTGGCAGAACAATTAATTTGTCTTATCCTTTTAGATATCAATTATAATATCTAATGAGGGGCACGTTAACCTTTAAGAATGTTCAAATAAGAAACATTTAGTATTGTAACGATATCATATTATATAATTAATGGTGGAGTCAGACGCTATTAGAGGACTGGGCCGGAAAGATGAGCCATATATTACACATGGCTAAATTAACCTTTATAGTTAATTTTTTTTTTTTACAAGCTAAAAATTTTTCCCCCAACTTAGGAAGGCCCCGGCGCACCATAGCCCCCCTTAGCCACGCCATTATATATAATGTTTATCAACACATCACTTGTCTCTCTTTAAATCACATCAGCGGCTAATATTATGTTATGTTAATCTTACCTTCAAATTGATTGATTAAATTGAACATGAATCACATAGTTTTGGTACCATAATATACAAGGACATGTTGTGCACTGACCCCAGATGAACACTTACACATTGACATCAACTAACATCCACACAGTTGCTACTAAGAAACATGGTGACTGACTCTAATCCATTAATATCTAAATCAAGAGTTGCGGTACATATAGATACCACAATTTTTCCGTTCTTTTTATACGGGGTCTATAAGTACTGCACTCTTGCGGTAAATTGTAGCTTACCTCAGTTTTTCTTATATGTTATTTATTTTCCTATTTTGGACACTTGCAAATTACGGATTCAGTTTTCCTTATATGTTATTTATTTTAGACACCTATTTTCGTCATTTCCTATTTTAGACGCCTACAAATTGGGGGATTACTTTTGTGCACCTTCAAATCTCTTCTCCTTATCCACTCTAGATCCTTCCCGTTCTTTCAAATTATATTTTGCATATTCAAATCCGCGTATAGATTAACGCTTCCTTGATTATGGCGTTGATAATATGTCTTAGTGTGGTTTAGTTTTCTCTACTCTATTGCAAACGTGATACTAATAATTTTTGCCCCCATTGTATCACAAATTTCTTGAATCTCATTGTAGCACAATTTTAGTTTCTCATTTTCTTATATTTGTTTGTTTTTTAATTATGTTTGATTTTTAGATATATTTTATTACAATACCCATAAATAAATAAATCATTAGTGCTTATCTGATTTTTATTTTGACAACAATGAATATATCTTTTATTTTCTCTTTTTGG
>CAVNYN010287150.1:0-25114 GCA_963692815.1 Nyctanthes arbor-tristis
CTATCAAAACTACAGTGAATTTCTTCTAAAAATACCCAGCATAAAAAACTACTCCAAAGGGAACCATATCGTTTTTGAGCCAACCTGAAGATTAATTGATCGTAGTTGAGGATTAGATGGTAAAAGCACATTATGAGGATACTTCTCCTCTAAATACTGCAGAAAAGAAAAGGCATCCAGATACAATCTGTGAATTACTCTGTTTGAGAAACAAATGCAGAAGCATGAACTATATGTGAAAAGAAATTACACACCAATAAAATTGCATATGAGTCTGAAATAACCACATCCCCATCAACCAAACCGGGACATAGCAGAGAGGATTTAATTTCTCAAATTCTGAAAGTCAAAATAAAATCTCTATTATATTGCTGATTTAGCAGCTAGTGAGATGTCTCCTGAAGGACAAGGGCATAGATCATGCACTTGTCTTTGGCAATTTATATAGTAAGTTATCTAGACAAACTAGACATGGAGATCATAAGACATTTGCTAGAGTTCGGATACCTGTGTTTAATATAAAATACTAATGAAAAGTACTGATATCCTGAAGTGCATAAACATGAGAGTACAACTATGTTTTATGACCTTTCAAGAGAATGACTACGTAGCCTCAGCAATTTTTTCTCTATTCATTGCAAAACCATATGACTTGAAAGTTTGTAGATACGGTTAGATTTTCACACTGTGCGCCACATTTCTGACATGCTAGTTTGTAAACATTTTTTCTTCAAAAACTGATCCATTTTGGGTTATAATATGTACAAGCTTATTATGCAATAACACGATAAGTGGAGGACAGATGTGTTTTGGACAAAGCAAACAAAACTATTCAATGGTATACTCATACACCTCACACAAACTCTTTCAAAGGGTACCAAGAACCACATAAAAGAGATGGATCATATTATGCATATTTGGACAATGATATTGAGAGTCAATCCTGAGACAATCACTGCAGCTAACACAAACATTTCTCAAGTTAGCACAGAATGATTTCATCAATCCTGAACCTCCCACAAAAGACAAAAATTTGCGAACGGACCAGGGGCAAACTGTTCTCCTTTAGCAAGATTCACTGATCTGTACTCGTAAGTCAGTCCTAAACTTTCACAAAAAATGACTTTAATAAGAGATACTTCTACAGCAAATTTTACTTTTCTAAAGTAAAAAATAAAAATAAAAATAAAATAATAAAAGTAATAACTTTAAGCGGTCAGTATTGTTGTGTGAACAAAGTATACAATCTGCCTCGTAAATCATTCTTGACACTTGACCTGAACCCAGAAATTAATCCTTTTCTCTCTTTTCCTTTTTCTTTCTTTCTTTTTTTAAAGATTATTTTATGAAAATAGGGCCGAGAATTCAAAAACCTAGAACTGTATTAGGATAAGATGAAGAAGAAGAAGAACCTTTAAGATTTAATGCGAAACGAACCCGCCAAGAACAGGAGCTCTGCCAGTAACTATAGAGTATAAGCTTTGGCGCTGACACTGAATCAATTGTGCTCTTCTGCAGTCATATTCATTCAACAAATCATGTAATTGCGTAATAGACATCACATAATTAACCAAATTGAAGAGAGAGAGAGAGAGAGAGAGAGAGACCAAAGGTTGAAGTCCATGAATGAATTTGAAAAATGCTATGTGCGATGGATGTTGGAATTGACTTCAATTTTGTTCGCTAGCTTAGTGACTTTTCCAGAGAAGAAAATCAGCTCCGCGTTTAGAGCTCGATTTCTAGCCAGACCACTCGCTTTAAAGCATCTATAATAGAGTTGTTAATTTTTTTTTTTTAATTTTGTAATGGAGTTGTTAAATTTAGTATGCTACATAAATAAATAATTAGACTATAATTATGTAATGTTAAATAATATGAATGCATTTTAAACTTTAACTATCAATTATTGATATATTAGTGAGGTTAAAGGGAAATGTTAAACTTAATTAGAAGCAAAAGTTATTGGTTAATTGTTATATTTTTATTTCTCCAAAATTCAATAGTCAACAATAACTACAAGAAGTTTTTTTTTTTGATATAATTGGGGGAGCTTTAGGGAGGGGTATAGGCTCGAACCTAAAATTTCGTCTTGGTAAAGACTACTCTTTACCACTTGAACTATTACCCCTTGAGTTATTACCCTTGGTTTAATAACTACAAAAAGTTAATGAAAGAATGCCACATTTAGTTGTTAAAATAATTGTTAATTTTAACAACAAAATTAGCTTTGTGTTAAAAAGATTCTTTTAACAATTTTGTTAACACTTCCATTATAGTTATATATATTTTAGTTGTTAACTAATACATGTCACTAAATATTGATTTAATACCTTGATTATGGATGCTCTAATGTCTATTAAAAGTCTGTCACCTAGAAAAATTAACAATGTCATTGAAAATAGGTATTCAAGGGATATTGTCCGTTTGTCCTGGCTCAATGTAATGTTAAAATGTACATAATTAATGCTAACAATTTCAAAGCCCATATCACATGCTGAATTAGCAAAACAAAGCCATTAATACATCCTCTCCTTTTCTCTAGACCACCAGCAACCACCGATCTGGGTCCATTTCTTTTTATATCAATCAATTTTTCAAATGACGATGGGTAACTTTCTATGAAAAATTCTGGCAGTTGAAAGGTGTTTATTTGTGAAGATGGGTTTAAGAAGGTGATGAAAATCAAGAATTCATCAGCTTCAGATGGAGTATTTTTAAAACCAAAATCAGAAGGGAGGGGGGTAAAAGACAGAACGGAGGAGATCGAATGCAGTGAGTCGCCGGCTAATCTTGGTCACCATTGGTCGGTCATCCTTTTATGTCTCTTCTAAAATGTTTTTACCCAGAAACATTGCCCATTAAATTTCCAAAAGCTTTAGTATCCTTCGAATGCTGGAAATCTCTAGTTTTCTTTAGCCGGCCGTCTTCCTTGATTTGGGGAAGATGGATTTGGATGATCAGATTTTTATTTTATTTCATTTTTAATATAAAGAAAATAAATTTCACATTGACAAGACTTTTAAAGTGTATATATGATGCATTGAAGATGAATTTATAGCGACACTCAATATCTACTTAATATTAATCTTATGTGGATAGATATTGTTGTTTAAAAATGATCTTCGGCCAGACGTACGTACAAGTAGCGAGAGATTATTGGGGAGATCTATACAGAATGAGCTTCTTGTATGTAAAGACTCAACAGTTATCCCAATAACTTTCCCCTCATGTATGTGTATGGTGAGATAATCCCGTCATATATCTGGTGGGAGATTATTACTGCACTATTGTTATTCCATGTTATATGTCAAAATTTTTTAATGACAGTGATTGTATGTTGGAAATATTCTAATAGGGTATCTTTTATCCCTCTATTAAAGAAGAGTTCAAATTATTAAGGAAGAGCTGTTAAAGTTGTGAGAGAGAATGAGAGGAGATTATTAGGAAAAGAGGTCCTTTCCTTTCCTTTTCTTTTTTCTTTTTAAATAAAAAGAAGTTTTTGCTTCTGTCAATTAATTATTTTTTTCCTTGTTATTTTCTCCGTCTCCAAAATTAATATACATATATATATATATATATATAATATACATATATATAAGGAAAAGTAGTCTGCGGTCAATTGTATCAGAATTTTCTTGCCAAAACTTCATTTTGGGGAAGGGGGAACATTTTAGATTTTTTAAATTCATTGTGGTAATTCTTGCAATGATTTATATATCTTTCAATTTAAATTGTTTTGATTATATTTGGTTATTTCTAATTTCAATTTTCCCTTATCTTCTTCTATCTTAAAGACAAAAGATTCTGATTTTGTAATAATTTGGCTTCATTTAAACTTGTTAATCGATGAATGAGATTTAATTTTTTTACATAGGAAAAATGTACAAGATTGGGAGGTCTCCCCATTTCACCGATTTTTATATACAGTTTTTGTTGGAATTCAATATCTTAAATCATCTTTTATAATTCTTTTGTTTTCCCTTCAATTATTTTACTTAATATTTTAACATTAAAATATAACATTATAGTTTAAGTAGCTCAAAATTAATCTTTTACGAGAAATCTTTAAAAAATATGGACCACGTTATATAAGATCAAATAAAATTGATTACCAGATTCTAAATATAGACCAGTTTCTATATGTTTATATTTAATAGGTGACTTCTTATATATATACACACACATTTGATTATATTCAAAAACTTAAATTAGGAATGCAACTATAAGTTAAAAGTATTTGGATTCTAGAATGATATCAAGTAAATCGGGGTGTTATTTACATAACAGTTTACCTTTTTTATTAGTTTATTATTATTTTTTTACATTTATTACTTTACCATTTTATTAAATAGATTTTTATCAGATAGGATTGGAGATACTTTAGGTAATTCTTACGGATTATCAATAATTTTATCATTTGTCAAGCAGAACTAGTTTATTTTAGATAAGTGCATTCATCATTTTAGTATAACCACTTATTTTGAAAACTTTTCTTAAAAAATAGGACTCATTTATATCAAGTGCTTATTGGTTACTTATTTTATAATCGTTTAACAATATTTTATTCTCATCATGCGTATTTTATTTATATATTTCGAAATGTTCTAATATATTCACTCAACAAATAAATAAAATAGTTTTTAATAAATAATTTATGACTAACATTTTAAAGTTTATAAAATGTCTATTATAATATAGTTACTGAGTAAAATAAAATATTTTATTTCCTGATGTCACAAAATTACATTTCATATGCAGTTTAATATAACAAGTATTAGTCAACGATAAGATAACAAAATATTGCAGTTGATAGGTGCCTATAATCATACGTTATTCAATCTTATGTATTAATTATTACATGTATTACCCGTGAAAATCTAGTTTCTTATTATGACAAAATCAACATGATATTTTAATCAAAATATATTTAATATGGGTTCAAATTAAAGATCTTATAGTGAACCATAGTATAATTACAAATGACCATATTATCTGCTAAAATATATCAAAGAGTAGAGATAAAAGTACCACTTTTATTTTTTTTTCAACCTATCAAACTTAATTCATATAAATCCCAAATGATATCCATTTTTTTTTTGGTATTTAGTTAACCAAATTCTCGTCCGTGTGTTGCACGGAAAGGATTAGTACTAAATAATCTAAGCAAAATATTTTTTACACCCGTTTAAGTTAAACTAATAATTGTGGTCACCGCAAATTAATATCTTCAATTTCTTCTATTTTTTTAACTTTTGCCATGAGTTTGATTAATGCCATGAAGTGAAATAGTTATTAGTTGGTGATATCATCTACTTCGAAAATACTTTTTTTTTTATTAGTTAATAGAGCTAGAGAAAATTTGTAAACCTATTAATAGTAATCCGACTTGTAAAACAAAGGAATAAAGATGTTACAAAATACTGATATATAGATAACCCCTTCCCTATCAATGGGCATTACAAATAATAGTGTTAAGTATTTTGAATTCGATGACTTTGACACAAATCCAAGTTACCATGACAAAGGAAATGGGTCAAGCAAAATTGATGATGTACTGGTGAATGCAAATTTAACTTCAGTCTTCCTGTTCTGATTAGCAGACACTCTTGCTCAACAAATCTGCAACTACGTACTTGGGACTTTCACCCATGTTCTCCTGACCAATGGATGAAAACAGTAAAGGTTGATCACAATGGAAACAGTAAATAAGTATAGAAATTAGAATTCCAATAAATATAAATATATTATAGAATACTTAACTTGGAGATACTAGAATTCCGATAAACACTAAACCTAGAGAACAAAGAGCCCATTAACCTCTTTTGTCGAATTTTAAAGTCTCTCCAAGATCAGAAATTATAGCTGGGTACATGACAAGAAAATATGCATCTACCTCTTGTCCATCATGAAACAAAAATATGACATTTATATTTTTCATTAGAAAATAATTCATTAATAACAAATATCAAGGCCAAAAACAACCAACAAAATCCAACATCAAGTTCAAAAATCCAAACATCGCAAAATACCAAACACCAAGGTCAAAAATCCATTACAACCAATCAACCCAGTGAAATGTTCTTAGTACTATCAGTTAAAAACATCATCAAATATTACATTTCAAAAAAAAAAAAGAAAGAAACCATCAAATATTAAATAAAAGTTAATAATCCAGTAACACCAAAATCAAACATCAAAATAAACAAAGTGCCACCATTCAAAAGCATTAAATCAAAGTTTTAAAATGTCAAACCAAGAACCGCAAGCCAGAAATATAAACTAAAGTGTCTTTGCTTTCCCCAACACAACACAATTCCGCTAAGTGATTAAAATGAAACAACTAAATGATTAAATGAAACAATAATTAATGATAGAAGGTTAATCTAAGATCCAAGAACATACCTTAAATCCGTGCTAGCATCTTCACTTGTACAACAAACTCTATATTTATCAGGAAAGGAATCAAAAGAGCCAACCCACAAGTCCATCATCAGCTCAAACTTCAAAGTGTGGCTGTGCTTCAGCCACATAAAGAATGGCTGAAGCAAATGTAAAATTGCTTAATGACTACTTAGCGATTTTGCATGACTTAAAAAACTACAACACAATAACTCAAGACAATATCTATGTCACAAATGAAATAAAACTATGTATAATATACAAACACACAAACTATCACACCTCGTTGCTTGTCGATTTTTCTTGTTAAGTGAATTGCTTTTTATGGATGAACACTTTAGTTGATGATTCATATTTACAACGTGGGATGAGACAATTCACTAGTTAATTGATTTTCATATAGCTTTAAGTTCCAAAGTAACTTTGTAACTAAATTTATCACGTCATTAAATATAAGTCTACACTTCCATGAGCCTCTTTTCTTTTCTTATCTTATGATTAGTTTAGAAACTAAATTGGCTATCTATCTTTTATTCTTGTTTACTACACAACCATATCGAAATTGGCATAAAAGGATAATTAATATTACTAAACTTACTTTATTATTAACTTGCCGATTTTTGTGATTGGGAGGCCTTTACATGGAAAATAGGCTCCCAATTTATACAAAAGTCATTTCTTCATAGTACACACTAAGTTTATTCTACTATCATATAGCCATATTAGGTGAAAAACATAGGTTTATCTACCATAAACTTATTGTGATAAAGGTGAGTTTGAGTGTAGGCACAATATACATTAAACTCATAGGTGATGCCCAAGTACATAAGAAATTGTGGGGCGTCTTCATAGTATCCCCACAAATCCGTCTCTATTACCTGTGAGATCCGACTCCCGCTTGAGTTTTCGCTCCACGTTTCGGCTTGCCTTTCAAACACTTTGCGGACGAACATCTACAAAATTAATTAAACATTGAGTGAATACTAGGTACCCCGTGAGTAACATAATGTATCGGTTTGCCACAAGAATTCAAGAAAAACCATTTTTCAATTACAAGTTCAATAAGTAAAAGATACACAAACCATTTCAAATGCATAATAGGGTCCAACCACTAGAATCACCAACTACCCGTAGCGCCCAATAATATCATTCAAATGCCAAATTGTTCATGGCAATACAATGATACGTGGATCCACAATAACTCCAGTTGACCCTTGCCGAAGTTTCAAAAAGCATTATCAATCAAAGCAGACATCATACCAATCATTCTTATCCCGGGTTATAGAATAAGTCATAGCATGGGAACAATTCTAAGTCATTCATTACAGAACGGGTAGGGCAATACTGGTGAAGTGTATGCAAGAAAACATTTCATTTCTTATCATCATAAGACATTAAATAATCATTTTTTTCACAAAGAGATGGCATGTCAATGAAAACCAAATCATTAGTTACTCACCTTGCTCTTGTCCCCTTTTAAAGATTAGTGGATGTCTAGATGTGGCTCAAATACCTTCAAATCTTTGGATATTCTCAAGTAAAGTAGCTTTCCAAGTAGGGTCTTATATGTATATGAGGAAAGACAAATGATAGGTTTTTGAAGACTTCTTAAGGGTGTTCTAAGCTCCTCTCAATATATGGACGAATTTTCGTCAATTAGTTTCTAAAAGTCCTTAGATTCCACTAATGAAAGGGCTCTCAATTGTCCCTAAGGCATTAATACCTAGCCAATAGAAATAGCTCCAACTGTACACTTCTGAAAATCTCTTGTTTTTAAAATTGCCAAGTGTTCATCCATGTGAGTAAACCAAACATTCTTTAGATTTTTCTACCTTTCACTTAATGAACCCTTCAATTTAATACATTTTATAATTAAGTCCTTGGCTTTCTAACTATACCATTATAGTATCGTATTTCTTATTTAAGCCTTCTTTGGCCTCAAACTTGTTACCCGATTTGCCTTTGTTTTTCTTTTGGTAATATTACTAACCAATGAATATAGTTGATACAAATCCAAGAAACCATTTTTCGTCCTCATTAAAGCCTATAAGAATGTTTTCAATTCCTATCAAGTATCACGGCTAATTAGCCGATTACAAAAATGTTTTCAAATTATTATAGCATGTTTCGTAAAATTACTCACCGAATCCTTATAATAAATCATTATTCGAGGTTTAAGTCAAAATAACATTTTTCAAATTTTCGTGGAGTGTTACACAAACACTCAGAGAATGAACAAAACAACAATAAAATAAACTATAAAATTCAAGTCACTTACCTCTTCCTTGACAAACAAAAATTCCATACAATATACATCATCTTTGCTGGAAGAACGCACCATTTGGGCAGCATTCTCACCAAAAGAGTTCACTTGGGTCTCTGGCCATCCTTGTCTTTGATAAGGTTCATACAAACGCATTCGATAATCTAGCCAAAAAAAAACTCTGCAATGAGGTTAGGCAGTGATTGGAAGCCGAGATAAAAAATCGAGGCTACATGATCCCTATAAGTTAAGGAAAACCATTAAATTGAACCGATTACTTTCAGTAAAAAAAAATATCATGAACAAAAATCGATAAGGCAAAACACATCACAAGAACCCTAATTAATAAGAATCTAAGTTATAGAACCCCATCGATTCATTCAGCTGAATTGACCATAAATCTCGGCCAAATACATCTCTAGATTACTTAGGAAACCGATTCCATTGAGAACCTTCTCAAATAATCAATCAAAACAGATAACCCAAAATACATCAATAAAACCCTAATAGATCGGCAAAGAGACGTAGAAAAACAAAAGAAATGGTCGAAGATAAGATAAACATAGAAGACAGATAAGACTCTGAATTTTGCAGGCATGTTCGATATTATCAAATAAGAGCGAAAGGAAGAGAGTTTGATTGTATCAAGCGGCCAAAGCAATGAAAAGATAAGATCCAAACAATAAATAAATAAATAAATAAATAAAAACTAAAATGGCTAAAAATTGATTTGGACTGCACTAGGTACATTGGCAGACGTAAAAAGACTACAATACCCCTACTTAAAGCAGTTTGGGTGGAAAAATAGCGGTAAAACTTTACCACAGCACCTCTCATTTAATTAATATATAGACGTTTGTTTTTGATGATTAACTTTCACTTTTAATTCATTGCCAAAATAAAATTTCACTTTTGGCTCTTCACAAACAATTTGAATGTTTTCAACTTAACTCTCAAAATGAATCAGGTGTAAAAAATTAATTATGAGAATTCAACACCATCAACAATAAAAATCTTTTGGTTGGAAGTGTTGGAAGAACATCTTTCTTTCGATATATTTTATTTTATTCATTTACTCGGAAACAATGGTGAAGTCATGAGCTATTAGAGGACTGGGTCGGAAAGGTGAGCCGTATATTACATATGGCTAAATTACCTTTATATATAATTTTTTTTAAAACAAACTAAACAATAAAATTTTCCAATTTGGGGGGGCGGGGCCCGGCATGGCCCCCCTTTAATCCGCCAGTGCTCGGAAAAAGAAGAAAAATTGATATATTATATAAGAAAAATATATGGATATTCTTTATTTAGGATTTACTTGAATTAAGCTTGAAAATTAAATATATGGGTGAAAAATTTAAAAATAATATAAGTGATTTTTTTATCCATATTATTTGATGCATTTTAGCATAAAATATTCTTATAATTGAATGTTATAAATTAACTCATATTACACGTCACGATGAAATATTTAATTTGAGACACATCTTGAATTTTTTTTGACCAAAATATTGTATTGATTTATTAGAATAAGAAACAAATCATAGGGAGAGAAAAAAATTTAATTAAAAATAAAAAACAAAGCAATTCCACTGTACTAAAGGGATAACAAAAGAATCTTACTCTCTCTCCTAATTGCTTTAATTAATCCACTCTTGCCTTCCCTCACTTCTAACATCAACTCTTCTCACGCCTAATAGTTTCAGCCCTTCTTTAACCGGGGTATTTTTACCCTACTAATGGGAGTGATCAAAATTGAACTAGGTGGAATTTGCCTCCAGGCAACTTATGCCTAGGGTGGGCATTTTACGGTTATCGAAGAGGTTGATTTCGGTCGCTTAAAAAAAAAAGAAGGAAAAAGAACAAAGGACGCTTCAATTTGAGAGTTAAAAAAAAAATCCGATATAACGGAAACTAGCCAAAATTGATGAGAATCGACAAAAGGCAAAAATTGACGAGAATCGACAAAAAACCAAAATTGAACTTAATTGACAAGGCATCGATCGGTTTCGGTCCATGAAATTTCTAAACTGACAAGTGTCATTCAATTCGGTTTGGCGGGAAACAAACCAAGTCAACTAATACTCTTTCTATACATCCAAGTTATTGAAATTTGCCTTCACTTAAAATCGATTACCCGCCAGGCGGTTAGCGGGATAATCCTGTTAGATATACAAATAGCAGATGATAATTGAATAATCCATTATTACATGTGGGTTGTCCCATATATGAATTATCAAATTATCACCTGCGAGTGTGCATCTGATAAGATAATCCCACTAAACGTCTAGTGAGTGATCAAGATTGTCACTCTACTATTTATGCCCAAGTCAATGAAAATTGTCTTCGGAATTGTCTTGATTGCATAATCACGTCTATACTCATGATTTGATTCATGTCTTCTGTTTTTAGAGTACTATTATTTTAATATATTAAAAAATTATTAATTTGTATAGAATACAATGCACATACAGAGCACAGAGAGCACACAATTTAACAAAACTAATTTTGTTTGATGCGAAATGGTATATATACCACACACCTTACTTGTTATTCAAGCGATATGAGATCTAAGACCAAAATATATAACACTATGAGCGCAACATGGTGATTTTATTAGATAGCGTGTAGTGTCTTTGTACACGTGTGTGAGTGTTGTGCCTAATAATTAAAGCCAAAATTTGGTGAAAGTTAGTGTAATAATAATTCTTTAAAAAAAAAAAAGCACATAAATGCAAGTTCAGATGAAAGGATAATTCAAAAGTTCAATGCCTAAATGCACAAAATTAGCACATAATTATATAGATATTAAAATGAAAAAGGCATCTCCATTAAAAAAATCTCAAACCTAGGGCAAATATATAAATACAAACTTATCCCATCATTTCCACTACTGGAATCCAGATTGCCAATTGCCAAAGAAGCAATAGTACTACCAGTCGACTCAAACACAAGAATCATCTGGCAATTACATAAGCATAACAATTGCTAGTCAGAAATAAATATGAAAGACAAGTTAATCTTTTTTGGCTCTTTATGGTATGAATACATAGTCAATTAAAGGTATTGGTGCTTTTCAACTTCGGTGAATGCGCAAACACGGTTATACCTGGACGGACCAAGTTTGCTTTGCAAAAATGTCTCCAGACTCCTCTGTACCGCTTGCGGCCATCCTTCCACACGGTGAGCTTTGTCTCCCATTTTAAGTTGCGATGTGGATCGAGTATATGCGTCATAGCAGGAGGGGCACAAGATCTAGAAATTCTAGGGATACAAACTGCAACAGAAAAAAAGATATCTTATTTAATTAGTCCACTTTCAAGAGAATCCATGATTACATATCAAGATCAGTTAACTCATGATAAATAATTCTTGTTCTCTCGTCTTGCCATCCTCCATTAGCATGCCCTCATGTTCTCCTGTTTCGCCATCCTCCGTTAGGGTTTCAAATTAAGAGAAGAAAAGCAAAATCATCCCCCGTGTGCGTGTGCAAACATATATGAAAGGCCGGAGGTGAATCATTTATAGTCTGATGGGGAAGGTTTTCAAAGAGAAGAGAGCAAAATCATATGTGTGTGTTTGTGTGAGAGAACATATATAAAAGGCCAGAGATGAGTCATACCTTTGATGGGATATATATGGTTTCAAAAAGAAGAAGAGCAAAATCATCTGTGTGTGTGGACATATATAAAAGGCCAAAGATGAATCATACCTTGAATTGTTGGAAAGATGGAAATAGGGTAAACTTCACAGGGAGCAATGGAGGGAATGGGGTATTGGTGTGGGTCACCTATTTAAAAGAAGGGTGGCAAAGAAAACGAGGTGTGGCACTTTTTGTTCCGAGTAACTAATGGTATATATCACTGGCAAGTTGAAAATTTCTACGTGGACAAAAGAAGATACAAAAAATGTGACAAAAGTGATATGTGTCATAGGTGATTGATATTGATGTAAAAATGATGTGATGTGTTGCAAAATAAGATTGTGCCACGTGTCAGTTTTGTTAAAATTTTTGTATGTACTTTTGTTCAAATAACACAACTCCTGGGAAGTTTGGTAACAACACATGTGACATGTTTGGCTTAGATTATAATTTTTGATTTTTCAATGGCAAAACCTTCCTTCTCATGTATCTAGTCCACCAATTCTCACACAAATTATTATGGGAAAAGTATTTTCACATTAATTTTTTGTTCAACAACCCATGTCAAATAAGAGTGAACTAATCTATATATATTAATTAAGAGAATTAAGTGTCAGTACATTTCATAATACTGAGATTTTTTCGCATTTTTTACTTGGTAAGTCTTGTAGTAATTGTTCTTTTTTTTAACAAAAACTTTTGTGAAGGAACTTAGAAATATTTGAACATATGACTATTGAGTTTAACACCAAAACCTTAATCACTTTACCCCTTTTTGTTATATTTTTTCATTAATAAATTAAAGGGGTGTTCTCAATAAGAAATTAGATGGATTTTAAAAATCCATATAATTTTAGGTATCCACAATTTAGAATTCTACAGATTTTACAAAAATAAGTTTCCTCAATCTAAAATTCTATGGATTTTATATAATTTCAGTGTTCTCAATTTTTTACAGATTCTCATGGATTTCTTTAAATAGTGGATTTCTATAGAATTCTATGGATTCTAAGCTTAAAAATACACTTGCATGATTCCTATCAAAATCCGACCTCTAATCTACGGATTCTCATGGATTTCAGAATTTTTTTTAAAAACCTAGGTAATTAATAAAAATTTATAATTACAAATTATCAAAACTCATTTTTTCTTAAAGAAAATTTTCAAAAACCTTCCACCTTATGTGTGCACACCACGTGTAATTCGTATACCCTGTACACACCACATTTGTTGGTCTGTGAGGTTTTGAAAATGGACTCTTTTTTTTCTTATCACTCTGGTTTTTAAAGAATTATTCACTTTCACGAGTTTATGCAAAATAAATGGTCAGTATCTAAAATAATATATTCTCACAATAACGCATATTTTTCCTTCGTTGTTCTAGTTTTTAAAAAATAAAATTATAATTAATCTATACAAAAAAACTGTTAGTGAACGAGATGAGACATTGTTATAATATGATATATTAAAATTCAAAACAATTTCATAATTTTTAATAATTAAAATCTAAATGAGGAAAAACTTTTTTTCCCCTTTCGTCACACAATTGTTTTTTTTTTTTTTAACAATCACATGTGCAAAGATAATGAATGTCTAAAAATGAAGTATTATTATAATATTAATAAATTACAGTATAATTTTATAATATATTCATGTAGAAAGTATAATGAGATTTTATTATCTTTGTCCATTTTACTTTTTAAAAACTATAGATTTTTCCTTTATTTTATTTTAAAGAAAGACAAGATTTTTACATTTAATAAAATTATCAAGATTTTGTTAGATTACGTACGGTTGTCTCTGTGCTCTGTGTGTGCGCATGTTGTGTTCCTTTAAAAAAAAGTTTATTTTTTAATGACATAGTTTGAATATTTTTATTTTTAATCATTGAGTAAGAAGTTATATATAACTATTTTATTTCAAATTTACATCCAACTTGTGCCAAAATAAAACAAGATAAAAGAAGAATATTGCAAAACATTAAATTAAGAGATAATCCCATTAAAAAAATTAAGCGATAATAACATGATATGCGTAATGATTTTTTAAATTCTTATAAATTGGTTAATAGAACTCTTCAGAGAAAAAAATGGTTACCTAAAAAAGGTAAAATCAGATTATATATTTTTCCTATTTAGTTTGTATTTGAATTTTTTTATTCCAAAATTTATTTGTTTCATGGATTTTGTAATAGAAAAAACTATCTAGAAAATATTTGAAATGATATGAAATTCTATAGATCAAATTTCATGTTAGGAACACCCCCTTTAAATCCTACAAATTCCATTGAAAATCTACAAGAATCCATGGTATTTCTATGGAATTCTATTAAAATTCATGAATTCCATAAGAATCCATGCAACTGAAAAATTCTATCAAATTCCATGTTGAGTACACCCTCCTAAGGCCAATTCTAAAACAAATCCCAATCCCTCTTAATTTGCTCATTCACTATCTCCGCCGCATATGAGTTTAATGTTTTTATGCATTTTATATTTTTTTGAATTTTTTTAGTTTTAGTAGGATTTTAGAAAATGGGACGGGCAACGGTATTTTTTACCAATCTAACCGGAACCACCCTACACTGTACCCATTTTGTGGGTTGGTAGAAATGGGACAAGATACATGGAGGCGTACCCAGCCATAACCAGCCCCATTGCCATTCTTGTTATTAGAATTCCTTTTATTTTCAAATTAATTAAAATGTGATGTCTATCCGATCTCAGTTTTTGCCCCTTAGTTCTAGACTAATTAGATTTGAAGATTTATTCTCTTGTTCTTAGAGAAACATTGCTTCTTTCTACAAATATCTCTACGTCTAACATCGCTATAATTAAACCATATGATATCCAAAAATTTAAATTTGGTGTAAAATGTGTTGTCTTGGGTTAGTAATGATTTAATAAGTTGAATGTAAATTCAACAAATATTTTTCAACACTTACAATATGTTGTTCAACTCATGTTTTGTCGTTCATGATTTATTATTTGGGTTGAAATCTCTTATATTTTACTATAGAGATGACAAATTTGAATTTTATAATATTGTACATTTATCCTTGATGAATTTACATTTTCGAATGTATTGAATGATAGTAATAGATTTTTCTCATTATTACATATGTATGAAAGATTATATATAAGAATGTAGATTGCCTTCTAGACAACCTTGAACTTCACTATTCCATAGTACATTGATATTATTGATTCAATTAATATATGCTTGTATTTTTATACTTTCCACATGTGCAAATCTTGCAGATTTATTATGTAACTATCTAATAATATATTTAACGCATAGGTGGTTTAACTAGTTGAAAATTAACTATATTTTTGCAAGTGAACTAATTTAGACGAATAATGAGAAAAAGAATAATAGAGGACTATTTCTTAGATTGAGGGATTATGATTATGATTTTTTAAAGGCGGATTACATTAATTCATTATGAACGAATCAGGATTTTAGTTAATGCTTACATTAAGTGTGAATAGATTATGATTTTAATTAGTCCATCATTTTCACAACCCTTTATAAAAACATGTTATATTCATCACATATTTGATTTAGGTGCACAAGTGATGCGTTGAATCTGTTGTGTAAAACTGGTATGCGCAATCGCAATATGATCAACTTGCACCTCAAGAATCAAATGCACCATACTTGGGTGTCTTAATATTGTATAAATAAACACATTTACAGGATAGGGTTACAACTTTACAAACACAAACCAATATTATCTTTTTTCGATTACGTACTGTGCTTGCATGCATGCACAAAAACACGCTAATTAAAAAAAATGAAGAAATGTGCTTATTTTAGTAGTTCTTGTATATCTAATGTCCAAGAAATTATTATCCGACGATAACCAGTTTCCCCAAACAAATTAACTCCAAATACGAATAAGCTAATTATTCAAAAATAGATACTTCAAAAATCCACATACTTTACCATCAAATACACAAGATTTGTCAATGGATAATGCTACTCTTCCTTATTGAGTTATTTGTTTGATGACTTGATAGAGGTGTATGTATCTTTTTGTCCATGTATTTCAATTAAATATAAGGCTGTTTTTGCTAATATATTAAATAGTTATTTAATGACAAGTAATCAAGTAAGTGATTCGATAAGGGAATGTAGCATAATCTTTTGTCAATTTGTCAAAATACTAGACGACTATTGTTGTCACGTGGACATCAATTTGGCTTGCTGCTTAGCGACGCTGCTTTTTTAATTCGAGAGAGAGAGCGGATTAAATTTTGTAGTATACCCGTTGAGTATTTGAGCCTTTGTGTCTATTCTCTCAAGAAATTCAATTGCCACAATGATTAATAAACATTGATAACTTTATTTTTTGTGACATTTGTACTCTAATAATTTTTGTTATATTAATTTATTTGACCATCAATGTTTAACGTTCTTTTTCTTATAATCAAATTCATTCAGAGATTTTTTTTAATGTGCTTAAAAACCATGAAAGAACATATTTAGTTATACTTTTACATATAATATATATATTTTAGCTCTTTTACTCATTTAAGATATTTTAAGGTTTTTCTTTTTAATAACGAAATTATTAGAAGGACGTATTGTGTGTGTCTATATATATGCGTGCAAAATATGAGTTAATTAGAATCATGCTACACGTACTTCTCTCTCCACAACTTTTTTATTTAGCTAGTTTTATTCATGACATAATATCTTTTTCTTTGATGCCTCGTAACACAATTTATATCACAATTTATTATTCCACTTATATATTTCAGTTCTAGTTTTGTCGTATTCATGAGTCTAATTAATGTTCCACTAGTAATTAATTACATTTCCTGTGCCTTACATTAAATGCTTATGCCAAATATCTTATTTAAAGCTTTTAATTACTTGCTACATTATATTATAAAATATCCAAATATATATATGTAATGTAATTAAATAATAAATAATAACCTTCTTGGCTATTTGAGATATTGCCTAGAAGAAAAGTCAAGGGAACTTAGGACCAAAACTAATGCAATTGTCACACATGTGGGTTGTCCCACCACGTCTACCTATATTCACAAGTTCATATGCATGCCCAAACGCACAAAATAAGTACATAGTTACATGGAAAAATGAAAAAGGCATCTCCATTATAGAAATCTTGCCTAAATCTGAAACTTTCTGGCCCAAATATAGAAACACAAACTTACCCCACCATTTCCATTATTACTAGAATCCAGGTTGCCAATTGCCAAAGAAGTAAAAACTACAAGTTAGAGACTCGCAATTACATCAGCATAACAATATCCCAATTGAGCCGAAATAAATATGGAAGATGATCATATAATCTTCTTTTGCTCTGATGATATGAATACAGAGGCAAAGACATTGGTGCTTTTCGACTTCCGTGAACACACAAACACAGTTATCCTCTGGACGGACCAGGTTTGCTTTGCAAAATTGTCTCCAGCCTCCTTTGTACCACTTGCGGCCATCCTTCCACACGGTGAGCTTTGTCTCCCATTTTAAGTTGCGATCAGGGGCGGAGCCAAGAATTTGGTTCAGTGCGGTCGGGAATTGTTTGCCCCTCTCTTCAACTCTACTTTGATGTCTCATCATCAAACCTTCTTCAACTAAACTTGTATGACTACAGTTGCAGTAAAATACATTAAATTAAAATATCAAAGGGCCACATTTGCATCCTATTAGTTGCCAAGTCAACTAATATCGAGTTCTATAAATGAAGATTCGTGTGGTCACATTTTTAAACAGTTGTACACTATTTTAACTTATTCGCGCCTACAATATATATAAAATATATATAGCTATCAAAAATTATTCACTCTGAATATTTTCACTAAATTTATATATCACGTCAACTAATGTAACCACATGTCCAAACTAAGAGTTGTAACCCAATTTCTATTTTTTTAAAGTTGATCAAACAAATATCACGTTCACATATTTTATGGGGCCTAACGTAATATAGAAATTTGTCATTCAACTTTACTCGTTCTCTTTTTTATTTAAAAAAAATAAAAAATCAATGGCTTACCATGTGAAACAATATTTACATCTAATTAGCTTATAATTAGATGATTTATTTGTAAAAATATTCGACTTAGATAATAAATTGTAGTAAAAATATGTATTATCAATGCAAAAAGTATAGTGTGTCAATCACTTTTTACTCTATTAATTAGGAAGAGGCAGGGTCGGTCAAACAAGGCAAGTAAACTCCACTTTTAAGGGCAAGCATGTAATTTCCATTTTAGATCTCAAAACCCACTCCCTCTCATTTCGGCAGTTTCTTCTTCTTCTTTAACTTCCTTCACCTGCAAGTCTGCAACTTATCAATGGTGGACATTCTTTTCAATCTAATTTCAGTGCGATCTCCACCTATAAGTCGATGAAAGTTCAGTGCGGTTGATGAAAGTTCAGTGCGGTCCATAGACCGCACTCATCCAATGGAGGCTCCGCCCGTGGTTGCGATGTGGATCGAGTATGTAGGTCTTTGCAGGAGGGTTCTCAAGAACTTCTCGGGGTACAAACTGCAACAAAAAAAGATATAATTTTAGTACACTTTCTAGAAAATCTAGGATTACACATCAAGACCAGTTAATTCATGATAAATAATTCTTGTCAAATTGAGAATTAGCACAATCCATTGATACACAAATTAAAGATGTGGGCATTACCAATTTACTTGCATGTGCTATCCTCAATTTAGTCACGAAGTACGGATTTTTAGGTTGAGTATACAACCTGGAGAGGAAAATTTCCACACTCCACGGATCAACACGACGCTGAACGACCTTTTGCTGATTTTTAGCTACATCTTAATCAATCAATATATCATTAATTAGCAGTGAGAGTATATACATATATAGTGAAAAATTATATAATACATTTATTATTATTATTATTATTATTATTATTATTATTCATATTAAATGAAGCAGAATAATATCTATTACTTACCGTTATCTGCTCCTACCTCTTCTTCATCATGTTCTCCCCTCTCGCCGTCCTCTGTTAGCATATGCTCATGATCAAAACAATTGTAGTAGTCATTACTGTAAGTTTCATCGCGATCAGTGATCCCCATGTCCATCTCATCCTCAACTCTAATGTTTCTTTTGCCTAATTCCTTTTTAGATTCAACCAACCCTATCAGTGACACATAAAACTCGTCATCACCATCATAAAAGAATGCAAATCCTTCCTCTCCTTCCGCTCTGTTGTCTTGAACAAATTTAGCCCATCCATCAGTGAAAAACCAATATTTTCCAGTTTTGGCCATCTTCACACACCACAAATTGTTGTCTTCATTCCTAAGGTACACCTTCTCAGGTAAAGGGACCTCTCTGAAGGCAATGGGCAATCTCTACATACAATAGTTATCATAAAATATCTCAACTAATTTATTCAGACGCGTCACAGAGAGCATAAGAAAGCAGTCATGTACGGTTATATGGGTAATCTTTTACATCATCAATGGTTAATTTAGTACTAATCAAAATATTATTACTAGAAACTGGAAATAATTTCTAATGCCGATAAATATCTACAATATGTTCAACAATATTAAACATGTGTGACATCCCCATTAAAAAACTATTAATAAATTATTACAAAACAGGAAATATAATTAAATTAGCTTGAGCTTTTATAAGAACCAATACAAAAATTTCATTCCATCTCAAATATAGTATATGAATTATGTTACACAATGCCAAGCATATAAAGTCCGTATTTTCAAGAATGACATAAGATCACACACATGTTGGATATAGAACGAATTGACTTTTAGCAAATAATAAAAAAACATAACAAACTCAAAATAATAATAATAATAATAATAAGAAGAAAAGGGGAAATGATGAAGGGATATATACCATTACTATTGAGCACTTTTTGGGTTTATAAAGCTTGAAGAATTTTGCAATAGAATTTGCCATTAGGACTCTTTTCTATGTACATAATAAGCAACAAAGAGGGGGAGGGAGAATGAGGTGTGATTGTGGAAATAATATCCAAACAATGCAAAATCCACCAGGCACAAGGCAAGAAGTTAACATATACGCACTTTAAAGCTCTTAACTTGTTACAATGTATTATAAGGGATTCAAATATATATGTAACTACAAAAATTTTTAGGTTGGCTGTTTCAAGTAATGCCTAGAAAAAAAGGAAATAAACTGATCGATGTAATTTTTCGAGGAGTAGGAATAACAGTATTACAGTTGTCACTACAATAAAAGACACTAATTAATGCAACTACATATATAGACTAGAATAGTGGTAACAACATAAATGTTAGTTTTCATTCATTTGTTCATAGGTATATTGCTGTCATCTTTGTCAATTTATGACGAATAGGTCATAGGTTTACATTGGCCATGTGGTTGCTACTTTTTGTCATTTACACCCAAGATAATGGCATGTTTTGCTTATGTTAAAGGGCTGTTTTAAACAAAATCTATTAGAACAAATTCCACGCATTAAAAACTACTTCGTTCATTGATCAATTAGTTAGCAGAATTACAGTCACTTAACATTGATAAAAGCATTCAATAACAAAGTTACGAGGGAAAAAGATATGTGGATGCTCTCCTAAACCTTTTTTAGCATTCAGTGTCTAAACTTATGTTTTATATTTAGTGAACAGCCAATTACAGACTTTTATAATGCTAATGAATGTGAGAGAGAGAGAGAGAGAGAGAGAGAGAGAGAGAGAGAGAGAGAAACCTGCAAAATCAGAAAAATTGCAAAACCAATTAAGTAGAGAAAGGGTGAGAGGAGAGAAACCCTAGATATCAGCAAGAGTAAAAGATGGAGAGAAACCCTATGATTTTTTTTTTACTTTTGAAATTTCAATCCTAGTCCAAGAAAAATTAAGTCTTAAATCCTCACAGATCAAAGTCTAGGGAAACTTGTCCGAAAGTCATCACTAATTAATGATAAGTCTAATTAACAAAGGGTGAATTAGTCCTAAAATCATCCTGTTGTACACTGTTTCCTTTACTTGCTATATGTGCTGGAAGGGGGGAAAATAGAAAACAGCAATTCAAAGCTTGAATGGAACCATAGAGGTAGGGTTTCAAAGAGAAGAACAGCAAAATCATGTGTGTGTGTGTGTGTGAACATATAAAAAAGCCAGCAATAAATCATACCTTGAATTGTTGGAAGGAATATGGAAATTAATGGCGTAAACTTTGTTGTCAAATACAACGAAAACCAATTGACAGAGAAGACGACAAAAAACAGAATTAGGAGATGAAGCGAGGTATGCCGTAGCAAATCTCCTTAAGACAGATTTCGCCCCCGTTAACGATAAGTGCACACGGAATACGGACGTTTGCCTCTCGAGATACAACGCTTCTTCCAAGATTGATACCGCACTTTTATACCAACCTTGACAGTCGAATATTGACCAATAATACTCTTCAATATTTGAAATACTTTTTAAAATAAATGGATGAATTTAGAAATAAGGAATAGACGATATATTTCAGATATTTTTGGAATAAATAAAATAATTTCTAAGGGTCCCTATATATAGACGTTGGAAAGACACGTCTTCAAAAGAAAAGACTCTAATAAAGGTCACAACCGTTGGAATAATACATTATAAAAAGACACGTCTTTAAAAGATTACTCTTATAAAGGTTACAACATTTGAAATAATGCCTTATAGAAAAGACACACCAGTTAGGAAATAATCACGTCTAAAAGTTACAAACATTCACTCATAAGACACGACTATTCGTCTAAAAATATTCTAGAACATTCTAGAATATTCTAATATTTAATTCCAATGTTTTACAAGTTTAAGCGATATCTGTGACATTAATTTCTCATTCACCCAAAATTGGTTTAGAAAAATTAATTCAAATACGAAATGAAATTGGAATATAAAATCTAATAATAAAATAATAATATACGCTTAAACAATTGTCAAAGTGATCAACACCGACTTTACGTACCAATTTCCAACAAACTTCACAGCAAGGAGAGAAGAAAATGCAGTAACGGTGGTCACCAATTTAAAAGGAGAGGCGGAGAAAACTAGGCGGTGGCCCTTTTTGTTCTGAGTAAGAGTGAACTAATTAGAAATTAACTGCATTTTCACAATAGTGAACTAATTTGGACGAATAATGAGAAAAAGAATAATTGGCAACTATTTTTTAGACCGAGGCATTATATATTATGATTTTTAAAGGTGGATTACATTAATTACGAATGAATTAGGATTTTATTTGATGCTTATAATAAGAGTACATTAATTGTTAACAGATTATGATTTTAATTAGTCCATCATTTTCACTGACCCTTAAAACATGTTATATAATCACCTTGATAATTTTTTTTTTTGGGAAGAAAGATATTAACTTCGATTAATAATTGGATCATCCAATACATCAAGAAGAAGTTGTCAATTAAGCCACTTGGGTGCTGAATTCATAATACAAGGATTAGGGCGAAAACTGTAGCATGCTTTATCACTCCATGTGCTACCGTATTTGCTTGTCGAGGAGCAAATGTGATAGTATAGTTATCATACTCTTGGATAGCTCTTCTAATATCTTCAATAATTAGGCCAAATTCCGTAGCATTGTCTTCATATTTATGGATTGCATCTATTACTACCTTGTGTCTAACTCGAATATCACAGCTTGAATCCTCATAGATTGCAACCAACAAGATAGCCTTTCGAGCTCCAATAGGCTTCTGCTTCTTTGATAGAATATATAACCCCTGAAAAACTCACGTACAGCAGCCAAGAAATCCTCCATTTTCATCCCGCAACACTATACCAATTCCTTTATACACTGATCCTCTTCAAAGCTAGTTGCATCGACATTGCATTCACATGCTCCAATACACGGTTTCTGCCATCTTATCTCCCTCGGCCTTTGCTGAAATGTTGAATTCCTTCTCATCTTTCATACTTTCAAGTAGCTAAGACCATGATTCATTGCTTGCTTAGGATGATGGAACTGACCGGTGCACAATTTCACATTACGTTGCCTCTATATCAACCACAAAATAGCACATATATTTCTCCACGGTAGCTGTATCTTTGTTGATATTTGATTTAGGTGCACAAGTGACGCATGAAATCAGTATAAAATTGGTATACGTAATGGCGATATGATCAACTTGCACCGCCTCAGGAATCAACAGCACCATACTATTAAATAAACACATTTACAGTAGGAATAGCAATGAGACGGGTATTACCCGATACCCGAGAGTACCCGCCCTGAATAGAGCTAGTACTACCCGCCCTGTTAAGTATCGGGGCGGAGACGGGTTTTGGCCGCCCCGCCACGTCCCGCCCCAATACGCGGTCTCTCTTTTTTTTTAAAAAAAATATTTTATTCTCTATGGAATTTCGAATTTAAATATCAAAGATGAAACTGACATGATACTTTGAATGACTTTTCATATAGTTGTAATTCTATTTTTTCTATATTTTTTTAGTTATTTCTTATTAGGGTGGGTAACGGGTATTTTTTTTATACCCGCTCTGAATCACCCCCGGGCCCGTACCCTATTGAATCGAGTACGGGGCGGGTACGGGGTCGGGGCGGGGACAGAGGAAGGCATACCCGCCCTGAAACCGCCCTATTGTCATTCCTAATTTACAGGATCGGGTTACCAACATAAACAGATATCTGATATTAACTTTTTTTCGATTACGTACCATGTTTGCATGCATGCTAAAAAACAGGCTAATTAAAAAAAAAAAAAAAGGAAGAAAAGAGCTTATTTTAATATAATCCTTATATATATATATATGTGTGTATATAATATCGAGAAATTATAGTTGTACTTTCATATATAATTTATAGCTCTTTTTGTCATGACACATATTTTGAGGTATTTCTTTTAATAACGGAATTATTAGAAGGATGTCATCATTGTATATATATGCAAAATATGACTTAGGACCATACTACACATACTACTCTCTCTACCACTTTTTTATTTTGCTAGTTTTATTTGTCATGACATAATTTTTTTTTTTTCTTTTGGCGCCTCATAACACAATTTATAACTCGATTTATTATTCTACTTATGTATTTCAATTACTGGTTTTGTCAGACTTAGTACCAAAAGTAGTACGATTGTCACTTGGAGGCAGGGTGCGGATATTCGGCAACATAAAGCGCACAAATTTCACTGCTAAGACAGAGAGATTATTATGGGCAATTTGACGTCAAATTTGTTTACACTTTGAATGACAAAAAGATGGCGTCATTATAAAATTAGCAGCAAAAGGCATTTGTCTTCTTGAAAATTGTTTCTTATTGTGCGAACAATATTTAGTAGATGTACATGTGAAAGTTAAAAGTGTTTCATATATTCAATAATGTTAAGATGGTTACAAGACGGTTATTTATAATAAAATACGACAAATCGTAAACTGTAACTCTAATAAACTAAAATATCAAAGCTAATTATAACTAAAATATTTAACTAAATAATACTTCTAACGAGATAATACTTTTAACCAAATAATACTTTTAACAATACAAACCATGCAAAGCAAATGAACGTTTTCAAGTTAGTATAATCTGTATTCATCTTCCGTTGAATAATTTTCACCACAACAAACAATGGCACATTTAAACACTTATTATCTGGTCTACTAGCATCAAATTCCATAAATACCTTTCAAAGAAAAAACGAGGTTGTTCTGCATTTTTTTCCCTTTTTTTATTTTTCTATTATTATTATTATTTATTAGTATTATTTTATAAAGTTTTCTGGTGGGTTTTTTTTTTTTTTTTGTGGGGGGGGGGGGGGGGTGTGGT
>CAVNYN010287151.1:0-25738 GCA_963692815.1 Nyctanthes arbor-tristis
ATTTCGAAACAAAATGTTCACTAATGGAGGCATTTTACGTAGGCATTGTCGTTATCCTACCCAAGTGTGTGATGCGTGTGGGTTGCCTAGCCTACCGGTCTCTTATTGCGTGGTGGGTGTAGGCTTCCCCTTTGTACTTGCCGTCACTGCAAACCGGGCTCATGGGGCTTCTAGCGCCGGGCAGGAGTTATTAACGCGTGAGTTGTATTTAAAAATATTTATTTAATCTTGCACGAGTTGTGTGTCCAATCTTTGACCTATAAAGAACTTTTTGAACAATTATCAATGGACATATTGGTGATAACTATATATTAATCATCTATAAAAATGAAATGAAAGTAGTATATTTATGTAAGGGACATTTTTAAGGTTTTCACCATAGATATTTGAAGAGAAAATTAATGGTTAGGTCATTACGTGAGTTTTTAATTTGAACCAATTGAGTAATACAAAACTCTTACATGCAGTTTTTTTTAAGTACAATTACAAATCTGCATTATAGCAACACAAATGTATATAGATATTTATCCTACTAAAACAAAACGCCAAGAAAATCAATAATACAAACTCACATAGAGTGAGAATCACACTATAATAGAATGTAGAAAATACTTTATATCGGGGAATCAAACCTGGGACTTAGAGATCTCAGTACCTCAGCTTAGTCCCCTAATTAAATAAATTAAGCCTCATTAGCAACTCCTATATAGAGTTATTAATATTAGATTTTCACACAAGACGTCTTGATAATTATCTGGGTAGGCATACATTACCATCAGTAAAGCAATTCACCTACGAATTTCATTGAGTCTTCGCAATTCAAACTCCAACCTTAGAGAAAAAGAAAAGGAAAAAAAACACACACCCATATATAGAGGGTAGGGTAGGCCAACATACTATTATTTTAACGATGAATGGACGGATTCTCATCATGGTATGTTTGATTAATGTTGAAGAAGCCCATATTAATTATTATAAAAAAAATATATGTAAACATCTTTACCCATTTTATTTACCTTTACCAGCAGAAAGGTCGACTTCCGCTAAAGACCACAAACAAAGTCAACGGACAGGATGTTTACGATAAGAATATTATTTCAACTGATTGTTATATTAGATTTTCACACCAAATATTTACTTTTTTCAAAAAAAAATATATAGTTATTTTAATATTTGTTTTTTAATTATAAATAATGAGAAATACAATCAGAATAAAACTTTCTCCCTTTAATTAAAAAAAAATTTCAAGTTTAGTATTATGCTGGGAAAATAGTAGGAACGTTTTCTTTCTTTTCTGCCTTAAATTTTTTTTTAATTGCTATTGTTATGCCAGGGGCAGCGCACATGTGAAAAATCTAATAACAATAATAATGCAATTGTCATTGTTAATATGACAAAATACGAAAAAGTGGAAATAAATATTGAGGTGGTCTTCATTTGTGAGGTGAGGCATAAGGCTTGAGACGATTATTATTTTTTAAATAAAGATTACTAGCGTAGCTGATTTTATTAATAATGAAAACATGAGACAAAAAAGAAGGGGGCTAAGTCTGACATCCAGTCACTGTAAAAAAATAATAATAATAACAAAAGAAACTACAACATAGAGAGTCTATGAAATGAAATCCAAAAAAAAAAGAGAGTAAACTAATCAAATCATGGAGAATAACCACCTCCCTTCTTCTTACTCCGAGTGAAATATCTGTGGCTAATCTCATCTGCAAAGTCAGCAGAGTCCAGTGAAGCACTGCAATCTGCTCAAGTAGAACTACGACCAGAGACCGCCAGGGCACGGGGAGGGGCAAAAGGTCTCACATGTGCACTCAACAAAAGGGGAGTACATGGGTAGGCACAGGTAGAGCTGCCGATTGGGGCAGTGCCTGTATGTACTATGGCTCAGAATCTGATTGAGGGTCTGTATCCTCCTCCCAAGTATCATACATGTAAACAATAGGTTGACTACTGAGAGAAGGCGGGGATGCAATAGTGTTCAACTGACAGATACTCATAGCATCCAAGTCTGACATAACATTGGCCTTCACCATATCTGTAGGGCCAGATCACTGACTAACTGAAGCCACTGATCTAATAGAACCTGAGGAAGCACATTTCTTCTTAAAAGAAGAAAGAGACGTGACAGAGAGCTTAGTAGTATGCTCAATAGCCTGTAATATCTCTTCTGTAGCCCTCTTCAACTTCTTACTGACCGTCATCTCATGCTTGTTAAAAGTGTCAAGCATCAAATCTTGAAGAGGCTGACGGTTCAAGATTCCTTGTAACATATCTATACTCATCCAGGAGGATCCTAGTCCAAGAGTGACTGTAACAAATCCAGACTCACCCTAAGGGGAACCCAACCACCTGCGAACAATAAATCCACATGCACTACGCACACCAGCAGAAAGTGGAATACTAACCACAAGCTCTGGGAGAGCAGAAACCAAAACAAAAGAACAAGAAGTACTAGGAAGTACAACTGTCACAATAGAAGATGCAACAATAGAAGGCACAATCGGTAACACACTAGTACTAACTCTAGAAGCACAAGACTCAACCAGACCAGCAGAAACAGAAATAGATGGCAAAGTAAAAATACTCACTGGTGGAGAAGAGACGACATGGGCCACTAAAGGTGGAGTAACTGATATAACTGGTGGGCCAGTGAAACAGAAGATGTCTGACCTTTAGTTTCAGCCACATGAACCCACTGTCTGGCTGGTGCAGAAACAACCCCATTCTCCTTATCACGAAGAGATGTAGCCGGTGGGGGCAGGTGTGAGGGCTGGGGGCTAAAGGTGGAGCCTGAGAAGAAGATGGAGTTAGAGGCAATGCGCGCCCAAACCTACAAGAACCCCCAGCATGCTCTAATTGTCGGCACTGAGTGCAGAACAAAGGCACTTGCTTATAAACAATAGATTGAGATAGGGAGCTTATGCTCCTGAGATGGGGAGCTTATGCTCCAAATTCACCTCAACTAAGACCCGAGCATCAGTAGGACGTATCAAATCAGACGTAACCTCATCAATACGCAATGGAGCCCCAACAACTCGAGCCAAAGCATACAAACACTCGTTTGCCCTCAAATGAACAGGTAATAAAGGAAAAGCAATCCACACGAGGGCAATAGGAGTCTCATAGTCATGATAAAAAATTAGAAGTCCATTTCAAGCCACACATACGACATCCAGCAACAAACTAATCATACCTCGAAAACAGACGTATATAATCATCCTCACAAGTAAAGTGCAATATAATACGTACAATGTCAATCAAGCCCATAGTATAACTACCAACAAAACCAAATTGCTGCAAGCTACTACGCACAGTAATCATACTAGGTTGTCAAAAGGGAACTTACCAATCAGTGTATACTGAAACAGCTCTGTCAAAAGTGCTTCCTCCTCCGCTCTAATGGAAAACGCAGCTCCCTACGATAAACATGAGCTGCCCCTGTTGACAAGTGGCGCTATAGGAGCTGAAGCATCCCCAAAAATCTGCTGAAAAGACTTCTTCGCAATACACTGCTTAATAGATAATCCCGGGCGAGAAGCAGCATTAGCATACGTTCGACTATGTGGAAGACCATGTGGGACCTCATCGAGACGATTATTAAGGTGCAATTCTCACCACAAATCCAAAAGAAACAAATGTTTAAAAAATATTATAAGAGTACATAAGATAGCATGTCTTATTAATAAAAGTCTACTTTAAACGCTAATAGCCAATATATATTTTACGCTATGACAATAGATCCAAAAGTAAAATATATATAATCTATAAAACAAAAATTGACAAATTTTAAGAAAAATGCTAAAATTGGATCATCATCATCACCACCACCATTACAAGTAGCATCATCTTTGGAATTTTCATTGTATTTAATCCGTTTATCATTTTCTTCGTCTTCATTGTAAACATCTATCCACTCATTTTCCTCACCATTTAAGTGCAACTTTCCTTCCCCTTCCCCGTATCTTCTTATTCTTTTTTTTTTTTTTTCTTTTCAGAAAGGAAAAAAGATAGTTTATATTTTCCTTCATAAATTTACAAATAAAAGAACTTTTAAATTACCGAAAAGAAAATAATTGGAGAAGTCTAAAAATAATGGGTTAGGAAGAGTAGGCATGTAAGATGTTGGAGATTGTTTTATTCTCCATTTAAGATTCTTAATATATTTTAATAAATTAATGGCCTCAAAGTCTTTTGTCACATGAATAATAACAAAAATAGTTAAATTTTATAACGACACATTGTAACAATTAAGGATAATAACTTTTAATGAAATGCTTGCCTCATTCAACTTGAGGCGTTCGCCTTAAAACGTGAGACACATGCCTCATTAAAAAGTTCAAAACTTTAAATCTCAATGCATAAACCATGTTGAGACATGAAAGAAGGGCGGCTTCGAGGCAGGATTTAGCCTCACCTTTTAAAACAATGATTATATACCGAGCAGTTCTGTTAACTAATAAATATGACATATGATTTTGATAAAGAATTATATCCTTTATATTAAAATTAGGTCTGGTTTGGTTTGATTGTGGTTTTATTAAAAAAAAAAAAAAAAAAAACCAAACCAAAAGCTGATTTTTTTTTTTGAAAAAATAACCATTTGGTTATTTTGTAATATATTAAAACCAAACCGTTCAGTTTTGATTTAGTTTAGTTCAATTTTGATTTAGTTTAGTTTGGTTATGGTTATATAGTATATTATAAAATATAATTCAATGAGGTTATCGACTAAAGGTAAAAATAGAAAAGTATGTACCTTGTAGGAGCAGCAACTACACTCTAATAAGTTACATGATTTTAATAGAAATTGAGATTTTTTGATAAATTTAGAAATTTAAATCAATAATTAAATTAATAAATTCGAAATCAAATCATTTAACTTGGTTAAGATTTCCAAAATCAATAATAAAATCATAACCCAAATGGTTATTCGTTTTAATAATTATAACCATTTGAAAACTTATAAGAACCAAACTAAATCGGACCAAACTGCTCGATTTTTGTTTGATTCGATTAGTTATGATTATTTTGCCCAGCTATAATTAAAATAATCTTATATAGTGTGTATTCATCCCACTAATTAAATATAAATCCTATATATTAACATAATCTACCTTTCTATATTTATCTCAATTAAATAAACAAATTATAAATCTCCTTCAAAACACTTGTAAACAAATAAATAAAATAGAAAAATAAAAGTGTATTTCTTCATAATTATGTGACTCATAAATAAAATATTGTACGCCACAAGTAATTAAAAAATGGTTCGAACAAGTATTGTAATAATTAAATTCTCACATTTCACGCAAGAGATCTCGAATTCAAATGACACCTGCCCCTCCTCTATTTTCCATTCCCTCCTTTGCTCTGTTCTAAAAAGCACGCCTAGGCAGCGCCTCGAAGCGGAGCCTCCACGCCTCGCTTAGGCTATAAGCGGGGAAAAAAGCAATCAATAGTTTTTGTTGACCGCTTAGGCGCGCTTATTTATTTATTTATTTATTTATTTATTTATTTATTTATTTTACTTTGAAGATATGGTTAATATATCTATTTAAACTTTAAAGCTAAATATAAATGAACAAAACAATTATTAATTTACCTTAAAGTCCATAAAATTTTCTTTACATATTCACTTGCACAAAGATCTATCTTATTTATAAGACCCAATCATGTTATTTTTTACAAAACTTCAAATGTGTGACAATTATTTAAACTTAAAACTAAATATAAAGGACCAAGACAATTGTTAATTTGCCTCAGAGTCCACAAAATTTCCTTTACATAGTCACTTGCACAAAGACCTATCTCATTTGTAAGCCACAATCATGTTGTTTTTTTTACAAAACTTTCAATGTGGGACAATCAAAAAGTTAAAACAACACTACTAAATTTCTTTTTCAAGTTGGAATTTTTTGGCCAATAAACTTCTTTAAAAATCATCATTATTATATTACTTTTTTAGCAATAGTCAAGAACAATTGTTTTAATATATAATATTACTAGAATTTGTAACATTATAAAGATTTTTTTAAAGAAAATTATTCGGATTTATAATATTTTTATTGACTCTATTTAAGTTATATGTGAAATGGGTTTTCTTGCATTTATTTTAAGTGGTAAATGTTATTTATTTTTTAAAATTACATTATTTTTGTAATACTTAATGCCTACAAATGTATAATAAAGTAGAAATTGTCTATCTTTTGCCTTTTGAAAATATCAAACTTGTATTATAAAAGTGTTAAAATTATAAAGTAGATATAATATTTATGATTTTACATTTATTTTCTAATTTAGGATACATATTTCAAATATTTAATAACTTTAGATTTGTTAAAATAAAAAAATGAAAAACGTTTTTTAACGCTTAAGCGTTGCTTAGGCGCGCTTAAACTCACAAGCTTGAAGCTTGGAGTTGACGCTTTTTCACGTCTCACGCTTTTTAGAACACTGCTCCTCTGTATCCCCTTGTAGAGAAAAAAAAAAGGTTAATATATATATATATTTACATATCGATAAATGTAATGAAATTATATTTCCTCACCCCCCTTAAAAAAAAAACACTTTTACTGTTAACCACACGTGCAAATGACGTGATTATGTGATGATGTTCTCAGATTTCTCTCCCTCTCCCTCTTGGGAAAATAATCCTTTGACGATTGACAGACAATTTTTTTTTTTTAAAAAATATCTCGGCTGGAAAATCATAACCTAAGGTATAAGTTTTTTTTTATTGATAAAAAGTTGAAATTACATGGAGGCGACATATGAGCCTTACTTCAAGTACAATTTCCTACTAACTCGATATGCAAAATCACACAAGATGAATGCAATTAAGGTACTACCTCAACAAAACAAGAATCAAAGAACAATAACTATTATCCCTTAAGAAATCTAACATATGTCGATGGAAAATTCTAGTTGGACAAAAAGAGGAACAAAAAAAGTGACAAAATTGACACGTAGGTTATGTGATAAGTGTTGATGTAAAAATGACGTGATGTGCTGAAAAATAAGATTGTGCTATGTGTCAATTTTGTTAAATTTTTTGTATGTGTGTTTGTTCAAATAACACAACTCTATGTCAATTCATATTCTCTGTCCGAACGATCCCATTGTAGCTTTTTCGGCAATTGATCCAGCCGAAAACAATTGAATCCCTCTTGCTAACATATTTTACAAAAAAAATAAATAAATAATAAAGAGAGAGAGAGAGAATACGGCTAAATAAAGGAAATTTCTAAGAAACCAGGGTCGGGTTGTTTATGGAGCCTAATTTTCAATGAGATGCTGCCATGTAGTGTGTGTCAAATGAGATGTCAGTTTGTGATTGGAAACCAGGCTCTGTAAGAAATCTGACCTTATTTCCATAGCCAGACCAGCTAAATAAAACTTCTGAAGTTCACAAGTTGCATGGACAAAACAATGCAGATCAAGCACTAGTTAATAGCGCTTTTAATATGGCTCCATTTGCAAGTGTGAACGATGGTCCTACAAGTAATAAGTCATACAACTAAAACCCATCAATAGAGCAATGCTACAAATGGGCTATTTTTAATTAATTCATTTTACAAGAGTTAATTTCACATATCATCCTCAACATTTGGGGTTAGTATCAGTTGAGTTCCTAACATTTTTTTCAACCTGCTGAGTCTCTAACCTTTCATTAAATCACACACTTAATCCCCTTTAACAGTTTACATTAATTTCACTGTTAACTTGTGGAATAAATTACCATTATAACTTTTATCATTTTAAATTAAGAAAAAAATTTTAAGAATATAAAAAAATAATTTTTTTAATTTAAAAAAATGGCAGAGGGGAACTCCCCCCTTTTGGCAGTCGGAAATAGCAGCAAATGGGTGCCATTTCCGACTGCCTTTTGGCTGGAGAGTCTCCCTCCTTTTGGCTCTGGAAATGGCAGCAAAAGTGCTGTCATTTTCGGCAGCACAAGAGGAGACTCCCTCTAAAGGCTGTCGAAAATGGCAGCATTTATATTTTTAAAATTTTTTAATTTAAAATGATAAAGGACAAAATGGTAATTTATTTTAAAGAATTAACGCTGAAATTGACGGAAACAGTTAAAAGGGACTATATGTGTGACTTAATGAAAGATTAGAGACTCAGTGGGTTGAAAAAAAAAAGTTAGAAACCCAGCCAATGCTAACAATAAAAATTGGGGACAATATGCGAAATTAACCCTTAAAAGAATGAGCAGTAGATGACGCCATAGGATCCCACTTGTTGAAATTAGAAAATTTTCACAAAATTAAAATTAAAATCATCTTCTCTTGCGTCACAACATGCATGCAGCTATATATTACAAGCAATTGCAAATGAAATCTTGCATATCTATACATCTATATATAATAAAAGTATATGTGATTTCAGTATCTTTTTCCCGCCTAAAAAGATATGGGAATCTGATTTTTTTATTTATTTTTTTTATGCTGGTTTTTTTTTTTTTTTAGTTATTCTTTTCTATAGAGGTAGTTATAATTGTAATTACCCACTACTAGCATACATGTTCCATAATGTGATATTTTTAGTTTTTTTTCCTTTTTTTTTTGTTTTTAAATTTCTCATTTGACATTAATCCAGTTTGTATTGAAAAAAAAATACAATTGTGTTGTTGTGTTGGTAACTACCCATGCTCTCAATGTTTATCCGTATGATAGGTTGTTGATCCAATTAAATTGATTTTCACAATTAAATTTATCAAATCACAATACTGTTTTAAATACTGCTCACTAATTGAAAGTTGTCACATTTTAGCGTAATTGCCTTTTAAGAATAAATACTTGTTTATTCACATTTAGCATCATTTTGCTAGACTAGATGTATTTTGTAGTGTGGGTTTTCACATATTTGATAATTTTAGCAACAAAAATGTGTCTTTTGAAACACTTGAGCCTATGCTTTTTAGAGATCACAACCATACAAGATCAAATTGGATTCTTAAGATGCAAGTCCCTCGCAATGTTCAATTTGTATTTTTCGTATTTTTTTTAATTAAATGATTCTACAAGTGAAAATGAAGAAATGACTTTAACAAAAGACTCCCAGTAAGAGAGCTATGTTGAGTAAGAACACGATGCACCTAATATTAGCTGCTTTTCTGATGAAATATCAACTATAAAGTCCCCTTCGATTTTTCTTGGGAAGAAAATTAAAATTGGAAAAGATTAAACCTACTAATTATCATCTACTTCGATTTAGACTAAGATTTGTTTTAAATTTAATGGGGATTTTAATCATCTATGAATACTAAGTAAGTTTTTTTATTTCATGTATTGTTATGCAATGATTTCACTATTTAATATTTGTTTGGCTATTTCATAACATTTTTATTTATTAGATTGCTTCCTATTTATTAGATTGCTTCCTATAATGTAAATGGGTTTTATTCAGTGTTTTTTGGATGTCAAATTATATTTATGTTTAATAGATTGCTTCATTTAATGTCTATGGGTATTAACTTTCTTATTTACCATTAGAAATTTTCTTTTTAATCCTACATATGCTCATTAGATATATTTCAATTTACCGGTTTTTAGAGTAATTAAAAAAAATTCATTTGTTAATTTATACGTATCTATTAACTAATTTACATATGTTTGTTAAACAAATTTCAATTTTGTGTCGTTTAGTTTATTTTAAAAAAATTTCATAAGTTGATTTACAGCTAACTATCTACTAACTTATGAATTTTTATCACATAATGGTGTATAAACGTAAATTATTCAACTATTACCACTTAAAACGTTATTATCAGTTTAAGGAAAAATCTAAAATCTACACCATTTACACAAGACACATAATTTCAATGCGTATTTATATAATGATAAGTTATTATACATACCAATCACAAATTAAATGATAATGAAAATGATTAAACGCCATACATGATTCTTAAAAAAATAATCATGCAATAGTGAGAATTTTTCATTTGCGTAGCTGTAACTAGCTATTTTATTCAATATTATTTTTAAAAATATATTATCACAGTGACATATGCAGTCTAATTTTTAATCGTCCACTTTTTTCTTTAATTTAGATAGGTCATGAACCACCTAATTTGTAGCAGATGCATATCATCCATAAGGTATTTGATAATAATAATTATTAGAATATTTTAATTTTTTGTATGAATATGGATATATTTCTTCCTTCTTCTTTTTTTTAAACATTACAATAGTGATATATTTCTACAAACGAATATAATTCACTTACCAACATTGTTAATATATAAGTTTATGTAATGTAAAATATAAAATCAATGTAAATAAAACACACTAAAAATATAATTCATTGGAAAAAAAAAGTTAAATGTTGGTTTTAAATTAATTATTGTTGCTACTATTATTTATTTCTTTTCAATGATGTTATATTACTTCAATATATTTTATTTTATTAGTTGTTTATGTCCGTGCATCGCTAGGGGATAACACTAGTTACAAGAAAACATACTGTTGAGTGGATCAAATTATACTCTAGTAGTTAGAACGCTCACATTCTAGACTAAAAGTTTCGAATTTGAACGACACCCGCCTCTCGCCGAATTTCCCCCCTCCTCCTATATCTTGTTAAAAAATGACTGTTGTGCCTTGGTTGGTTGTTTCACTGATGAAGATGGCCCATTGGGACAAACTAACTTTGGACCAGACATTAAGAGATACATTGCCTCGAGACACATGACCAAAGCATTTAACGACCAAAATTTTTGTCTTAGAATTGAGTTCATTATTTTATCTTAGATTTGTTTTAACGACTGGAAGTCTGGAGCTAATATGTCGTCGCACTTGTGTTATTATAAGACGGCAGACGTAGAATAGATTCTATGACGAAATATCATTTCGTGGTTATATATATGTATAAGTATACATATAGGGGAATTATATATTTCTACACCACATTTTAAACTTTTTTCTTTATTTACTTAAATATTCACTTGTCACAATTTTGATTTATAATACGACTCGACAACTTTAGATTTTAAAGATTTATTTTCTTTACAATTTTATTTTAGTATCTTACTTTTAGACGTCGTTTCATGAAGAATGATTTTAACCTTTTTCTTTTTATTTTAGTATATATTGCTTTCTATAAAGTATAAATAAATTTATAATTTATATATATCTAAATCAAAAGAAGTCTAACCCGGTTTTTCCTTCTAAACTGGTGATGTCACTAATGACGTCATTTTCCTTTTTTGTTTTTTCTTTTTAATATTTTTCCCTTGCAACACGTTTTTACATTTTTCTTCCTTTATGCTCTTTATCAATTATATCTCTAATCTCCATCTTAGCACTTATACAACTTATCTTTATATCAAACTCTCCCAATTACATAAAATGTGTTTTGTTTTACCTCCAACATCAAGTCATCCACGTACAAATCTGAGCAGATAACATTTTGAAGACCCTATTTTCCTTGACTGGCATGTAGTTAATTACGGTCTTCTCTTTCCTTCCCTTCCTCATTTGAATCGTTGATTAAAAAAATGCTTAAAAGTTAAGGATATGTGGCATTAAATAGTGAAATTTAATCTGCCTGTTTTTTTATTTGAGGCATATTTCTACTGAATTCTATATATCTGCAGAAATTCAAAGACTGTTTATTCACAAACTGGTCTTCTTTTGTGAATGCAATATTTTACTAATAATATTATTACGTAGAAATTAATATTAATAATTATTAATTAATTAACAGTATTAAATATTAATTACATCAACATTTTTCACTAATAGCACCCAAGATGTACATGTTGAGGACTGTCAATAAATTTGTACATACTCCCCCAATCTCGATTATTTGATCACATTTGCTTTTTCATAAAAATTAAGAAATGTGTGTTATAAAGGCACATTTTGTTATTCGTATTTCTAATTTATCCTTCTGTAATGAGTAAAATTCAAAATTAATAGTGATAATTAAAGTATTAAATATATGATTTTAATATTGAAAGTGGTCATATATTTAGCACATCCCAAAAAGAAAAATGAGACCAAGTAATTGGGATGAAAATAGCAATTAATTGAACTTTTTTGCTTTTTCAAGATTTAATTTACTTTAATAATATTCCTCTATTAAATGACATAATCCTACTTATATCGTGCTGTGAATTTTTTACGTGTTGTCTAAACGAATTCTGTTTTGATACAAGATCATTCCATCATGAGAAAGTATGAATTTATTGTTCATGGAATCAAATTTCGAATTTATTGTTTGCGGGGGTCAAATTTTACTCCCACATAACTATGGTTTGATGTCTTCATATCCATTATTTCTTTTATAGATTCTTAGCTGAATTTGCGGCTACAAAAATATTGAATATTGAGGATAAACCTCTTGTACAAGGAGAAAGAAGATTATATATGGTACGTTGATTATCATGCATGTGAATTGTGAAATGAATATGGATTGTCTTTTCAATGCGAGTATATTAGATTGATACTACCATTTATTTAATTTCCTCCATTGATATATAGATTGTGTTTTTACACTTTTAGAATATGTTCAAATATTGTAAATCCATTAAAAAACTTTCACATAGTTAAATTTCAAATGTTTACCAAAAAAAAGAAATTCAAACATTTTTTCTACTCGTGCATCGCACGAGTGTTATACTAGTATTACTTAAAAACACGTGATTGAATTGAAATAAAAAATAATAATAAATGAATGGTGTTAACTTAAAATCTAATTTCAATTTTGTAGGATCGAATTGTTCTAAATTAGAAGTGTTGAAAAATATATACATTTATATTTGAGTTATTTGAAAACTTAGAATATTTATGTTGCCAAAAAAAAAAAGTTGGAATATTTTTTTATTCAATTTCAGTTTTAAAAAAATTAATTAAATCTAATTTGGAAATTTATAGATGATTTAGAATTCTATTAAATTAAGTTTAAGAGATTGTCTTTTTAACTCTACATAAGAACTTGCATTAGTAGTTTGCACTTGGAAATTAGCTCAAATTAATGTTCATCATAAGAGCTTTACTTAAGTTTTAATTTGTATATATTTTAACTTACGAATAATGTAAAAGAAAACAATTATATTGTGTTAGATATAATATATTTAAGAATATAAATATTTGATATGATTTTATACATTGATTATAGATAAATAATTTCATGGGTATGTATAAATGGATAGTGGTGTAAATTAAAAATGTCTTTTAACCATGGTGCATTTATAATGTGGTGTGGAAATTAAAATTCGTGATGGTAATATACCCTTTTTACTGTCTTCTTCAAAAAAAAAAAAAGATGTGGTGTCAATATAACCACCTTTTTTATTTTCCTCTTCAAAAAAAAAAAAAATATTTATCGTGAAAGACATTTTTAATTACATGGAAATTGAAATTTATTTATATGATTTTATACATTGATTATAGATAAATAATTTTATGGATATATGTGTAAATAGATAGTGGTGCGCTAATTAAAAATGTCTTTTAACTGTGTGCGTTTATAATGTGGTGTGAAAATTAAAATTCATGGTGGTAACCACCCTTTTTATTTTCCTCTTCAAAAAAAAAAAGATGTGGTGTCAATATAACCACCCTTTTTATTGTCCTCTTCAAAATATATATATATATATATATATATATTTGCTGTGAAAGACATTTTTAATTACATGGAAATTGAAATTTATTTATACGATATTTTTTCCATTACAATAGTTTCAAGAATGAGATTTCCAACGTTGTTCGTCTTGGTGGCTTACAAACGTCGGAAATCTAATTTTATTTTATTTTTTTGTAACTCAATAGACTGTTGTCGTTTGCTTTTGAGTTTGGCGGCATGTCAAGACTTATAATAAATGATCATATTTCCCCTAAAAAAAGAACGAAAAAAAAAAAGAGTTCGAAAATTTGTAAGAAGATCAAAAAAAGAAAGAAAAATGTTTTTTTCCCAACCCTAGCTATACATCCCACCCCCACCCACAGACCGTGACAAACATAAAACACCCCCAACCCCACACCAGAAAATAAATAAATAAATAAATTTAGTACCAAAAATGGTAGCAAAGCAGTGAGGGGATTAAATGGCATAATTTGCCACTTTTAGCTGGGTTCCGGTGGCTAGGTAAAACACTGGGAAGCAATTATTTTTCTTTTAGCTAGTCTATCTCCCATGCGATACACGGAAAACAATGAGTGATTAAAGAAATAATTATAGAGTAGTAAATTGTTCTGATAATCAGAAATAACTATGTCATCGTCATATAATAATTTTAACTGATTAAGTGTGTTTGCACTATATACAAATTTATGTATTTGAAGTGAATCATATTTTCGCTGTGTTATTTCTTGTAGACTTTTATTCCAATAATCAGATATAGCTATGTCATCGTCATGTAATAATTTTACCTGATTAAGTGTGTTTGCACTATATTGCAAAATAGTAGAATACAAAGAAACTATTTGAAGAAAAATGATCTAAATCATTTGATGCATGAAGAAGTTGCTGAGTTCATACAACCAGCTCTCGAATATCTGGAATTCGGTAAGTAAAATAATTGGGGTAGAAACTAATTAACTATAGTAACAAACTAAGGACTAAGTTGCAACTATTTACAAATACAAGGACTAACTAGTAAAATACAAAATATATTATGTACAAAATGTACATTCTGCAATACTCCCCCTCAAGATGGGCTGTATATATCACATAAGCCCATCTTGCCAATCAGATTCTTGAAACAAGTAGGATGTAAAGCTTTAGTAAGTAAATCCGGCACTTGGTTTTTGTTTGCCACATATACAGTCTTAATCAAACCTGATTGTACCTTTTCTCTGACGATATGGCAATCTATCTCGATGTGTTTAGTTCTTTCATAGTAGATAGGATTTGCTGCAATATGGAGTGTAGCCTAATTATCACAAAAGAGCAAAACTGGACTAGAATATTGAAACCCCAGTTCTTGAAGCACAGAAATAAGCCATACCAGTTCACATGTTGCATTAGCCATTGACCTGTACTCAGATTCTGCTGATGATCTAGAGACAGTATGCTGTTTCTTAGACTTCCAAGATATCAAAGAACTTCCAATAAAGACACAATAACCTGGAATTGATCTTTTGGAATATGTACAAGATCCCCAATATGCATCTGTAAACACCTTTACCTGTGAAGCCTTTAATGGGAAGCTTGCTTCTGGATAGCCCCTCAATCTGCCATCTGATTCTGCTGCTGAATAGAATAACCCCAAACCTGGAGTTCCCTTGATGTATTGAAGCACCTTGTATGCAGCCTTTATGTGTGGTTCTTTTGGTTTATCTAAAAATTGACTCAACTTTCCCACCGCATAAGAGATATCTGGCCTTGTGATTGTCAAATACAACAGCCTCCCTACAATTCTTCTGTATAAACCAACATCCACCAAATCTGAACCTTCATCTTTACTTAGCTTTAGGTTAGGCTCCATAGGAACACTAGATGGTTTGAAACCGATTAAACCACAGTCTGCCAGCACCTGCAATGCATAGCCCCTTTGACATACTGAGATACCCTTATGAGATCTGGCTATTTCAAGTCCTAAGAAAAATATGAGAGGTCCTAAATCTTTAAGCTTAAATTTCACATCTAAAGACTGCTTAAAGGATTAAATAACCTCTTCGTTAGTACCAGCTATCACAACATCATCAACATACACAAGTAGAGCCATAAAATCAGTTCCTGATTTCTTAACAAACAGAGAGTGATCTGTGGCTGACTGTGTAAAGCCATCTTCCAACAGTGCCTTAGTAAATTTGGCATTCCATTGCCTCGAGGCTTGCTTCAAACCATATAATGATTTTTGCAATTTTCAAACAGGATTTTTGAATTCCCAAATCTCCCCCTTAGGGCTATACCCCTGAGGAATAGACATATACACTTCCTCCTCAAGATCCCCATGCAAAAAAGCATTGTTAATGTCTAATTGGTGCAAAAACTAGCCATGCATGGCAGCTAAAGCTAATAATAAGCGCATAGTAACCATTTTGGCCACAGGAGCAAAAGTATCAAAGTAATCCACACCCTCCTGCTGAGTGTACCCGTTGGCAACTAACCATGCCTTGTATCTTTCAATACTACCATCTGATTTATGTTTTATCTTATAAACTCACTTACAGCCAATTGATTTATGCCCCTTTGGTAGATCAACTATGGTCCAAGTACCATTATTCTCTAAGGCTTTTAACTCAACTGCCATAGCAGTCTCCCACTCAGGTACCCCTGCTTCTTAACTATAAAACTGGAGCTCAAAATGCGCAGAAACATTTAATATATCAGCATGAAAAGCAGGGCTTAATTTCTGATAGGAAAGAAAATCAGAAAGGGAATGAATAGTGGAGGATGGAGAAACAGCATTACAAACATGGTCTTGCAAATATGTTGGTGGTTTGGTGATTCTTTGAGTTCTGAGCAAGGGCTGATTACTATCAGGGTCAGGATGCGGATGAAGAATAGGTGAAGAGGTAGTGACACGCTGAGGAGTGATAGGAGCATCTAAGAAATCAGAATAGGGCTGTCCTTTATCAAAAGGAAAAATCTGCTCATGAAAGATTACATCTCTAGATAGCACTATACTACCTGTTTCAATATCAAGAAGTTTATAGGCCTTTATGCCAGGTGGATATCCCAACAACACACAAGCCCTAGATCTTGGACTAAATGTGTGTCTACTACTGAGCAAAGTAGATGCATAACACAAACAACCAAAATTCCTCAAATGGCCATATAAGGGAGGTTTAGAGTATAATACCTCAAACGGAGCCTTGTGAGCCAGTAAAGTAGAAGGCATCTTGTTGATTAAATGAGTTGCTATCAAAACTACATCCCCCTCAAAACTTGAGGGCCAACTGGGACTGAAATAGAAGACTCTGGGCCACATTGAGGATATGTTGATGTTTTTTCTCAACCACAGAGTTCTGCTTAGGCCTTTCAACACAAGAGAAATAATATAGCACTCCCTCTTGCTGAAAAAATTCTGCAAACTGTAATTCTTTGGCATTATCACTACAGACTCCTTTAATTTTCTTGCCAAATTGTGTCAGAATTAAGGCAAAAAACTGAGGAATAATGACCTGCACATCTGACTTATGTTTGAGCAAATATAACCAAGTATATCTACTACAATCATCAACTATAGTAAGAAATACTGATGTCCAGTATAAGTATGCTTATGAAATGGTCCCTAAATATCCAAATGAATGAGTGTAAAAGGTTTATCAGACAAGTTGTTATTACAAGTAAAATGTAATCTCTTTTGTTTTGCTAGATCGCACGTTGGACAATGAAAGTCCTTATTCAAACTATTGCTAAACACAAGGGACTTGTCTAATTGCTGTTTTATGTCAAGAGCTAGATGACCAGGTCTGATGTGCCATAGACTCTTGGTTGATAAAATGTTGGAAGCATGAACTGCTGCTCATCTTATTCTGTCTTCATTTTCAGAGGAAGCCAGGTAGTATAGATTGCCAATTCTTCAGATCGGAAGAGCACACGTCTGTAAATCCTAAAAACAGCCCTGAATGAGACAGCAAGTGGCATTGAAAATCATGGAACAACAAACACCCTCTGTAAGTGCATTGACTGAAACCAAGTTGTACTTAAAAGTCAGAACATATAGAACTTTTCTTAAAATTAAGTCCTCAGTGAGTTTGACATTGCCAACTTTCTTGATGCCTACACTTTGTCCATTAGGTAAACTCACGTGTGAAGCAAACAGAGAGTCATCAAATGAAGTGAACAAACTTAGGTCATGGCATACGTGGTGTGTGGCACCAGTGTCAATAAGCCATACAGTACTAGGTATAGGCAAAACTATACCATTAAAATTGGAGACTGATGGTTGCTTATCTTGTGTACCAGAAGGTGAAGACATTTGCAGCTAGCTAGTGAGATAAGAAATCAACTGCTGACACTGATTGGCAGAGAGTTGAGTAATTGAGCTTGTGCCTGAATCTAGAACCTCCTTAGATGCACTAGTAGAGACCTGGTATGCCACTGGTTTATACTGATTGGAACTCCCCTGATTCATACCACCACTGGGTTTTCCTTTGCCTTGTTTGTTCCTTGGTTTCCACCCCGGTGGGTAGCCATTCTTCTTGTAACAATCTTTCACCTCATGCTCATTGTAACCACAATAGGTACACGTCTTCTTCTCCCTAAGATTATTTTGCATGAACAGTTGCAGTAGCAACATTTGATAGAAAGAATGGTGCATTCACTTGTCTCTGCCTCTCTTCTTGAATAACCAAGGAAAAAACTTTGGTGATATTTCGCAATGGCTCCATCATCAAGATCTGAGCCCTAATTTGACTATATGAATCATTGAGTCCCATTAGAAATTGCAATACATAGTCTTGTTGGTGCGCGTCTGCCCAATCTTTCATTCCTCCACAATTGTACACAGGAATAGGTCTAAGTTCTTTCAACTCATCCCACAAGGTTCTTCCGATCTGTGAAATAACTACTGACATCATTCGAACCTTGTCAAAGTGAACTCAAAAGCTGCTTAATTTCAAAAACTCTAGGCCTATTACTCTGATGAAATCTATCATGCAAATTAGCCCAAAGATCATGTGTAACCTCCATATACATAATGCTTTCTGCAATGCCCTTAGAAACAGCATGTAGGATCCAAGACATGACCATTGAATTATAGCGTGACCATTGATTGAACAGTGACTCATGAGATTGTGGTATGTGTAAGGTTCCATCAATAAAATAGAGTTTATTCTTAGCAATTAAGGCCATTTTTATAGCACGATGTCAAGAATTGTAATTATGCCCTTCAAGTAAAGTCGAAACAAGGCACGAACCTGGATGATCTCCATTACTCAAGTGGTACGAGTTGTTCTGATTGTCTACACCAGATCCACCAGTTTCGAGTGAGGCAACGGGATTCACATTGTTGTTGCTAGAATTGTTGTTGATATTCACCGGATTATGCATAGGAGCTTTTCCCGTCGCTACGTTGTTTCTCACCATCGCTGAACCAGTCGTCTCAATCAAGTCGAAGTAAGAAAACCTAGCTCTTCAATGAATCTGCAGATCTAGATATGGATCGCAGTATCTGATACCATATTGCAAAATAGTAGAATACAAAGAAACTATTTGAAGAAAAATGAGCTAAATCATTTGATGCAAGAAGAAGTTGCTGAGTTCATACAACCAGCTTTCGAATATCTAGAATTCGGTAAGTAAAATAATTGGGGCAGAAACTAATTAACTAACTACAGTAACAAACTAAGGACTAAGTTGCAACTATTTACAAATACAAGGACTAACTAGTAAAATACAAAATATACTCTGTACAAAATACACATTCTGCAATACACTACATAGCAAATTTGTATGTTTCAAGTGAATTATATTTTCACTGTGTTATTTCTTGTCCACTTTATACTAAATTCACTTAATCCTTATATTAACCGTGTTATATTTCTAATTTTACAAAGTGAATTAATTATTATTTATTATGTAGAAAGATATCTGTTTTCGTATAAAGGGAAAATTTTCTACGTATTTCCTCCACCCCACTAAACCATAGTGCTAGGCCAAAAACAGTCATTCTCCGGTGTTGATTCAAGCTTACCATAAACACAAAGGTATAGATCGTGCTCAACAATGCTAGGTGTAAGACTCCAACCAATTCAAAAGACATTGTATCGATCTTTATTCCTATGATTATAGTGAGTTACAGATTTCTTACAAAAATAAAATAAAATAAAAAATAATGTGTAGAAAAATTGCATCGTTTTACAACATTAGATAGATTCCGGCCAAGAAAACTTTAGAAAAAATATCATTTTATAATTGAGAATGTGGATAGTTATACAAAGTGGGTAGCTTATTTGAGAATGTGGGTAGTTATACAAAGTGAGAAATTATACCCAAAAATAAATAAATAAATAAATAAATAAATAAATAAAAAGGAGGGAATGAGAGAGAGGGGAGGGAGAAACTATCGCCAAAAAGCATTTTTTTAGATTCAAAAAAAGAAAAATAATTAAAAAAATCTGAGATACATAATAAAGTAAAAATATATATGTTTAAAATATAAGAAAACATGCGCAACTTATATGAGAATGTGAGTAGTTGTATAAAGTAGATAGTTATATAAAAAAAAAAAACCAAAAAAAAAAAAAAAGAAAAGAAAATGGTCGCCAAAAAATAAATTTTGATAAACGAAAAAGAAAAATAATAAAAAAATATAATATACACGATAAAATTAGAAAATGAACTTGAATGATTATACAAAGTACGTAGTTATTCATATTCAAAAAATAAGTAGGTAGTTATTTTTTAAAAAAATGCCAAAAAGAATTTTAAAAAATGGAAAAAATTTGAGATCCTGGAATCTCCCATGAGCTGGAAAAAGATTCCAGAATCATTGCTCATTTTCTATATTATAGATTTATTTTTATATTACTTTTTTACTTTAATTTTTCTGTTTCAAGATTTAATAACAACTAGCGTTATTCCCGCGTGATGCACGGAAATGATACATAGTTTCTGATAAAAATAATATTATCTCGACTCCATAAAGATATTCTCTTATTTCTTTTGCACCCATCTCAAAATGTGTGCCAATTTCCTTTAAAAATATAGTTGAAATTATAAGTTTTCTCAATTAATATGGATTAGGTTTAAAAAATTATTAGATTCTCATTCGTGCATTGCACGGGAAGAAAACATATAAATTATTTAAAAAAATGAATAATATGAATTTTCATAATTTTTTTTTGTATGATGAAATTTTATAAGGAATAATTAATTTTTAACATCAACAAAACAATAATGTAATTTTTTTCTTATCATCTTAAGGTAACTATAGTTTATAATAAATTTTAACCCGATTATTATCATTAACACAAATAAATATCATTTTTTTGCACTAATTTAAATAAATGACACTATACAAAATAATTGCTAATTAGGTGGTGTCTTGTACTCTAAAAACATTTCTTACTCGAAATCAATAAAGTCAAATACTATAAAGATTATATAAATTAATAATGCATAAAAGCAGTCATATATAAAGTAGTCGTAAGTATTAATATTCATTTATATATGGAAAATTAAGAAAAAATTACAATTATAATTTTCAATTAATTTAAACTAACGATATATATATATATATTTAGTTCTGTTAATTATAAACTACAAATTTAAAAATATGTTAGACAATTAAATAATCAAATTTATCTATTATTTATTAAATTTAATAGTTAATCTTATTTTAAAATGATGAATAGATAAGGTAAAAGTGAATCAGAATTTTTTTTTTAAATTGAAAAATCCATAATTCAGTTACCACAATATAAAATAAAAGGGTAATTTTCACTTTAAGTCTCAAACCTTTCAATTTGTATCAATTTTGTCCTCATTTTTTTGGGTCTACTAAATCATCAACTTTTCATTTATTATCTTATTATGTCCCCAACATCACTTTTCGTCGCCAACCTTTCAATTTTCATCATTAACTCCTATCAAAATGACTATTATACCATTGATTCTTTATTCCACTATAGGTCCCAAAATTAACCTTTCAATTTTTATACAATTTGTCCCCATTATTTTTTAAGCGCATAGAAACTCCAACTTTTCATTTTTTGTCATGTTATATTCCTATTAACACTTTCCATCCCAATATTTTAATTTTTACTGTTAATACCATTAATTATTTAAATAAAAAATAAAGAATAATATAAAATAAGAAGTCCACCCACTCTAACTCACTCCAACACAGCTCTATGACGACGGTTGGAAATAATGGTAACAAAAAAATTGATCTATAATGGTCTCGATAGATATTAAATTCACGTCGAAGAAAGTTGTCGATCTAAGTATCAGCGTGATGAATTGGATCCGATTTCTTGATTTACCTTAAATCACGTGGCGGATATGGATTTGGTAGATCTGCTAAAAAAATTGATTTTTGATTTATAAAAAATAAACATAGCTGTAATATTTTATTCTCATTTCATTTATTGTCTCTCTTTGTGATTTTCACCCTAATTTGCCCCAGATTTGTTATCCGTCTCAATCCGATCTGATCCACCAATTGTGGATCTTCAAAAAAATAGAATTAGGCATTAAGGTTCGGTTTCATTTGTAACATCCCTCAAAATTTTAATAACTAATTAAGCAATGTAGTCGTTATTTTGATAACGATAGGAAATTACTTAAATTGTATCAATTGTAATGTTGCAATATTATTACTCAAATGAACACCGAGAATTAGAATATGACAATGTGATCGAATTGAATTGCATCGATTGTATGGTTGCAAGATTGTCAACCAAATAGATGCCTAGTATTAGGAAGTGATTATTGATAACATGATCGATATTTTGACGATGGATTGGAATAACCACTTCAGTTTGCATCAATTATGTTACAAGATTCAAAGATTGGTCCTAGAGTTTGCATCAAATACAATGCCATAGTTTTATTTTGACGATGATTGAATAGATACTCGAGTTTGCATCAACTATGTCATACGGTTGACGATGATTGAATAAATTGCATCAATTATGTCATACGGTTAAAAGATCACTGCCTAAACAATACCTAGAATGAAAATGTAATATTTGACTTGTTTGACTCGAAATATAACAATCTAATTGTACGATCACAATAAGTATAGGGACTTCATGAGCAGTAAATGATTGGACAACGGATTGGCCACCTCATCCCCTTAAACATTTGGTGCTAGTTTTGCCAAATTATGAGATACTTGCTATTCTTGTGATTTGTGGATTCCAAATGTTATTCAAAAACAATTAACTACTAACAACTATAAAAAGGGGCCAAATACTAAGGAAATTCACCAAGTTTTCTCCAAAAAAAATAGACTTGCACTCATTCCCATTGGCTACCCTCCAAATTATCTAAATACACTTGTCTAATTTGCTTGCTTCCTCACTTGAAATAAGGGAAAATTCGTCCATAAATAGAGGAGGCAATGGAAAACCAAGGAAAACTTCCAAAAACACTCCCTTTGCACTTGAAAAAGGCCCCTCTTCATATATAGAAAGAATCTAACTTGAAATAACACCTTGATTAAGGAATATCATGGTGTTGGAGACACTTTTCCACTTAAGACTTTTTCAAAGAACCTTTGGGAAATCAAGAGATGAGTAACTAATGCTTTGATTCCCTTTTTGTATTCAAGAAGTTTTTGATAAGATAAGTATGAATTTTGATTGAAGTCTTCCATGAAATGAATATGGACTTTGATGCATTGAAAAGAAAGATTGATTTATTGCATTTGAGTCACTAGTTGATGCTCTACCCGTCTTGTCTTTGCTTTACTTTGTTGTCATATTAGGAGCCATCAAATGATACCTAGATAGGCGACGATTAATATGATATTTGCTTTGTATTTGTATTGCTCTTTGTGAAAATTCCAGTAGAGGTCAACCGGGATTTGAATATGGATCCACTTGAATATACATGGCCATGATTGAATTGATATTGAATGATATGAATTATGCGCGAGCTACGGGTAGTAGTTTAACTAGTGATAGGGCCCTCTTGTACATTCAATGGTCTTCTTGAAAATGAATATCTCCAATGACAGGTGAATCAAATGGTTTTGTTACTCACTGAGTACTTTGTACTCACTCCTCTTTTCTATAATTTTGTAGATGATGAAGGCATGATCTTTGGAAAGCCAGCCATAAGTTGGAGCATGTCCGAGAACGGAAGTAGAGTTTTGCATGTAGTGGAAACCTATCTTTGAAGCTACTACAAATGCACTTATGAACTTAATACCTTTTATGACCGCCTCTCTATAATATATATATATATATTTTTTTACGCCTTGTAACATATAAGATAGAATGAATGTGTAATCTTTGATTTAAAGCTTATTTTTCAATGTAAAAGCTTTCCAATGGTTTGGCTCGGCTAGCTAATTAATGAAATATACTTATTATCATAACTTGGTATTTTTTTTGCATTTTATTGAAAAATCTAGTTGTAATGATTCCTTAAAATTAAACAACTTGTTAATTTAAATATTTAGCCTTATAGAATGTTAAACTATCTAAGGCAAGAATACTTTTTTTGTTTGTATGTCTCGTCTCCGCTATTTGTATTGAAACTTTCAATCTCAGATGTGTTAACCAATATAAGATATTAAAAATATTGAATTTTAGCGGGGGCATGACATCATTTTTGTGTATTGAAAATGATTTTTTTATCCACCTTGATCCAAATCTGCTACGTGATATGTGATGAATCAAAAAACCCAATCCGATCTGTTACACCGACTCTCAGATTGGAAAATTTTTTTAAGCGAATTAGGTATCCATCAAGTTTGGTACAGATCGAGTTTTTTATTATCACTACGGGCTAAAATGGGTAGAGTTCTTATTTTATATTGTTCTTTATTTTTTATTTTTATCTAAATAACTAAAGGTATAATGGTAATTTAAATAGGAATTAAAATTAGTAATTGAAAGTTTGAGGTCAGAAGATGTTATTAGGGACGTAACGCGACAACACATGAAATGTTAGGGCTCCTATATGCCCAAAAAATAATGAGGATAAAATTGTATAAAATTGAAAGGTTGGAGACCCATAGTAGAAATAAAGTACTAAGGGCATAATAGTCATATTGATAGGGGTTAATGGTGAAAATTAAAAGGTTGTGGATGAGAAGTGAAGTTGGAGACATAATACGATAATAAATGAAAAGTTGGAGCCTAGTAGGACCAAAAAAAGAATAGGAACAAAATTGATACAAAATTAAACTGTTAGAGACTTAGAGTGAAAATTACCCAAAATAAAATGTTTAAAGTATGATAATTGTTTATTAGACTTTCTATTATCTTTGTAATTTAATTTTTTCCCCAAATCCGTAATTTTTAAAGCACTTATTATTAACGATAGCGGGTTTTTTTTTCTTATACCAGAGTGTTAATATATCTAAACTTTAAAATAAAAATAAATTTTGCACAAAAAGCTTTATAATTCTCAGACAAGTACTCCAAGTTAATTTTTGCAAGTTTCCAAGGCAGAAATTGAAAAGAAAAAAAATGCTTACAAAATTCACAGGATTGCACGGGAAGCTAATAAAATTTTAGGCGGGAAAATCTTTGGTTCAAATATTGAGTTTTATATGATAGTAAGATAGTATAAAGGTCATTTTTATAGGCTTTAATGATGTTATTGGATGGAAATTATCTTTGAGGATTTTAGGTGCAAATTTAAGAAAAGTTGAAGACTCACGAGTGTGAAAAGAGAACGTCGATCAATTTGTTAGTAAGTACAAAGGTTCCGACTACCGATAATATATAATGTTTTTAATATTACTTAGGTATTTGAGATAGAAAATGATAAATATTTTGGGGGAGGCAGAGGCTGAATTTAGTAATTTATTTACCATCCAAACTTACCCTTGAGAGTTGAGAGGACATTTTCTTAAAAAATATGCCGCGTTGAGAAATGCTGTGAGAAGACTATAAGAAAATATGAAATTATTATTATATTATTATTATTATTGTTTTTCTGAAAGGGATGAAAACAATTTTTAGTAACTAATTATATCAAAAAAAGAAAAAAATTAAATTGAATTTTGCCTGGAAAAGCCACCTCTTCCTTAATCCCCCAACTCCCTTTTTGAACGCCCGCAACCTTCGGGGGGGGGGGGGGGGGGGGGGGGGGGGGGGGGGGGGGGGGGGGGGGGGGGGGGGGGGGGGGGGGGGGG
>CAVNYN010287153.1:0-28720 GCA_963692815.1 Nyctanthes arbor-tristis
GCCTCAACCTTGAATCTATTCTGAGAATCGTAATAGCCAGAAACAATGATAAGTAGGTCGAGTTTTTCTGACTCTGCAACCAAAAGCAACGACAATGACAATGAGTAACAACGACAATGACTAAATCTTGAAATGAAAGATAGTTCAGCAGGAGTAAGTACGCTGGAAATGCATGATTTCTTGAATAGAAGTTGAATCATGTGACAGAAGATGCCCAACTTCCTCTCCAATGGAACTCATCCCAATATTTGATGCTGGCAACCTAGAACCCCGGTTATCTGGTTTTCCTGGTTTCAAAAATTTTAAGGTCAGCGGAATTAATAACCCTTTAAAGTAACATATTGATGACAATTTCTTGAGTAGTGATTTTCCAAACCCTTTAAAGTAACATATTGATGACAATTTCTTGAGGAGTGATTTTTCAAAGAATACATATGGTTTAGAAGTAAGGGCAATTATAAGTTTACATACAAGATTAACTGTGAGTTCACACACAAGATTACTTTATTGGGAGAATACCGCAATCGTAGTGAGTTTGAAGAAAAATGACTTTGAAAAAGGCAGAAACACACAGGGACTTAGTGGCAAAGCAGTCTACATAATTTGCTCGTCCTATCTATATAAAACGACTTTTCAACTCCAGCTCTCTTGATAAAGTGGACCAACCAAGGCAAGACAGCTACCCTTCTCCTTGCATAGGCATGTAGGGGTAATAGTGGGACAATCTTTGGTAGGAATTATGGGGAGGGGAAAAAAAGGAATTATGGTAAAACATCATCAAGGAGACAACCTGAGTTTTCCTATTAGAGAAAAACTTCATTATTTTTTCTTTTACGGAATTTCATCCAAAATAAATAAATAAATTCTTGGGCCAGGTACCTGTCAACAATTGAATTTCACACCATTTGTTGCTAAACACTCATGCTGATAACATCTGTAGGCTATTGTGGTAACGATTGTGGGAAACAATCAAATCAGTAACATTGCTGATGCATGTGTGCAAAATGGGGATAGCAACTAAAGTAACAAAATTTACCTAGGGAGAAAAAATTTCCATTCTTATCCTTAAAAAACAAAAATTCCAACTAATTGTCAAATTAATGGTTAAGAAATAAGTATAGGATTAGGAATTTTTTCATAATATCTCTTTCCCCATCAAAACTTCCAAGAAAAAAATGGATGAGATGAACAATTAGCAGAGGTGTTAATATCAACCATCAAATTCTTAAGGAAGGTCATAAGCAAACCTAATGTCGTCCATCTTTTAAACTCCTTCTGCAAAATTTCTCCGACTCTGAGGTAAGATACATCATGCATTTTATAACTCACTGAAGGGGAAAAAGACAAGAAAAGGACAATGTAACTTCAGATTTGGTCCCTTCATTCATGTGAAAATGACCCCATAAACTCAATAGGAAAATGTGAAAAAAAAAAAAAAGATGGGACAGTAAGTTGGGCTTACAAATTTGGTAAAGACCACTACATCCATATCGACCAGCTCCATTAAGCAACAAGGTGGCCATGTATTTATCTTTGGAGGTGCACTGAGGGCTTGACAGGCCTTTAGTATCCAAAAGAATGCCTGCTAACTGCCAGTCGAGTGACAAATATTCATATGGGAGATGATTCTCATGGTTTCAAGTGTAAAACAAGTTCAAAGCACATACCATATATTTGAAGTGGGTGACTAAAATCACCTCATCAGTCAAAATGGTAAATACAACATAATGGACTACATTTTTTCAGCATTGTGGAATCAAAATCTAAATTTGACATGGGAGCTTTAGCAATAAACTAGTTTGAAACTTCAAAGATTTATACAATAGCAGTTATACAAGGCTCAAGAAGCCATCTTATCTAAGACCTAAATTTGTGAATACATAAATATGAAATAGAGAATTTATTGCAAGGTACCAGAAGTCGACTGAATCCTTGTCCCGCCAATATCTCAGGAGTTGTCAGTGCAAACTTTTCAGCAATAAATGTGCAGCATGAGGCATCCTATAAAATAAAAATAATTTCATTAAATAAAGCATCACCAAAGCATGCATTAATTAAAAAGGTGATAAAAGATACTGAGGAACTTTTTCTTTGTGAGGTGATAAATAATCCTCTAGGTGCTTTGAGATGTAAGCCTCACTGACGGAAGGGGGAAAAAATGAAAAAATAAGAAGTATCGAAAAATGCAAGTATGGAAATAAGCACGCTTGACCATAAACAAAATGCAGGTATTCCAAAACAACATATATTTTTTGGCTAAAAGTATCAATGCCAAGACATATAGGTTATCTCTTATAGTTAGATCATAAAAAATAACAAATTAGTTAATAAAGTAATTATCTTAAGCTTTAATATTAATTAGTCTTTGTTTTCTGAAAAAAATCAACTTTCAAAATCATAGGGTTTTAAAACAAGGAGTAGCCAAGACAATAATAAAGGGGTGTACGCCTCTTTATTGACAAGGCCTGTTGCTTGAGCTTATGACTCGACCAATGGAGGCATAACCGCATAAGCCTCAAAAGAAACCCCAAAAGGACAAACCTCAGGCGACTTTCAAATGCCTAACAATGAGGTTGGCCTTAACGCAGCCCTCATGGCTATTTTTAAACTATGTTCCAGGGTATCAGAATGGAATATAACCCAGAATTTCTGTGTAACCATGACTTCCTTTAGGCAAGGATGCATATATACAAGCGTTCAACGTCCCAATATACAATATTAAAGTGGTTATCTTTTTCACTATTGCAGTGCACTAAATAGTAATTTTAGCAAGACGCAGATCTTGTTCTAAATGACAAATAAAAGTCATAATTCACCTCACAATAGAAGTAAAAACTATCTCAAAAGCTTTAGCCTTCTATTTCTCAGCTAGACTATGCGGGAATGTTTCTCTCAAATATACTTCAACAAAATTAGTGATAGAAGTGATAAATCATCATATTTTAAACGCATGGTCGCAAAGGATTTAACGAGTATGTTCTCCTCGAAGGGATCTTCCGATCTGAACTTCAACAAATTCTTTTCTGTAAAATGAGTATAGGTCCATTTATCTTATGTACTAGCCTCTTTTGAATATGTTTGAAAGATAAAAAGAAAAGGTGACAATTCAGTGCTATGTGATAATTGTAATACCTGTCCCACGGTAACAGAATCAACCCAAGAATATGAGGTATCAGGCTGTAAAAAATTGGAAGATAAGTCAATATACGGTCGTTGTACATAATTTTACTGTATTCAAGTGAAACCACAATAGCCAATTTAAAACACCTTTCTGCAATGAAAGATTTCAACCAATGCCTCTTTAAGTGCCTGCTCCGAAAGTGGAAGATACCCGTCACTTTGATGAGTTTTGCAGCAAAATTAGCAGATAAAAAATATTAAGTGGTTTACCTAATTACCTCTTGTTTTGCTGGAAGCTTATCGCAATTGAGTAAAATGAGTTTAAGACTCCCAAACAGATCATAATAGTACAAGTCAATCTGCGCAATATCATAAAAAGGAAACAGGAAAGAGCTTAAAATTTGACAGGACGACAAAAACATAGGGGATCCAAACAAATTGGCTACTGACAGAATTTGAGAATCCCAAATGTCCTTTTTAAATACAAGAGGAACCTAAGAATCACCTAGTAATTCAAAATACGGATAACATCACAAACCAATTTGCAAGAGAAGGACATGATTTTTGCAGTAACTAGGAACAGCTAATCTGATTTGAAATTTTGTTTGCAACAAACCTCATCAATAAATATTAAGGACGAAAGATCAATATGGCATGAATCAAACAGCCACTTAAGATCAGGAAGAGAATCTACATCTTCCCTCTTCATGTTGATGACTGGAACAGTACATAACTGGTCGCTTTTAAGTGTCTTGTCAAGATAAAAGGCGTACATGATGGCCGATGCCACAGATCCAACATCTGCATATTAACACTTTTAATTATGATACAGAGGAATATAATCTTAACTCCAAAGTTAGTAAATGAATATAGATGAGCCAGTTCATTGTTGAATAAAGAGAACCTAAGGAAACAAATACTTGCTATGATCAAATCCGCTAGAGGTAAAAATAAAATTAGAATCTTGCTATGTCTATTCTAAGTTACTGTATCAAGATCCAGCGTTCAAAAAGATATTCCTTAACATTTTTTTTGCCTATGTTGTCTTATTATTTGGTTTACTTGCTCAGTACAATATTATTGGACCATTGCTACCCAGTGTAGGTTAATTCATAATGAAAATTCAAATAACAAAAGAGTTATTACCAGGGACATCTGGTCCAATTACAGCAAGCAAGAACCTTCCAGGAACACCAGCACTCACGTAATCCCTCTTAGCTTTCAGATACATATTCAGCTTATAGACACCTTCACACGATTCAACAACTTCCATGTTTGGTGAATGTCCATAGTAAAACAGGGCCGCTGAAGGAGGAAGAGGAACATTTGATATAGTAGTTCCTCTCTTACTCACAGTGTATGATCTTTCCATCACAGGTTTTGTCCAGCTAGTAAGAGTAACACTTTTTTCATTTTCATTGCTGGAATTTGAATTTGGAACTATTGGTGACACATTGACATCGTCAGGCTCAACCTCTAAATCCAACTCAGGAACTACTAGCGGAGAAGAAGTTTTTGACCACCTTCCAGATAATGACCGACCAATGGGCTCAAGAACAATGTCAGGAGGAGACTGCATTGGACCGTGAGTGACATCTTCAGATAAAATAATATTAGCCTTTCTGGATCCTCGGTCATCAATGTCGGAGGCTGACCTATGAACAGTTTTGCCTGATAATTTTGCTTGGAAATCAGACATTCTACCGTTTCTTAGAACCTTTGCTTCACCTTGTCTCATTCCTTCAAATATTGGATCATCACGAGCACGGATGTACTTTTCCTTCCAAGGCAAAATTATAATTAGACAGAAGCAGTGATGATGCATATTTACTCACTTTCTACTAAATAAATGATGCAAATAGATGCAGCTCACAGAGCAAGGGGATGAAAGCAACACGTGAAGTTAGCAACTATTAACAGACATAAGTATAAGATCATATGATTGTTATCCTGATCTTCTTTTTATTCATAAAATTAGTAACAGATAAGTACAGAATACATGTGACATACCCATCGAAGTGAATAGATATTGATTTACATCTTGCAAAGCATCATAGATTCATAGTGACCTCATGATCATACAATCACGCTGTTTGATTATGATTAAGTCAGAGAAAGAAACAAATTTGTATTATAAAAGTTAGTCCTACTGGTGAAAGAATAGAGCTTGTTCTTAAGCAATGCAGAGGTGCAACACTTGAATAAGATAGAGTGACTAAATGGTTGAACTAGGTTCTGTTTAACTGAAAAATTATGAGAAAAATTAGATGACAGGCTCCAAGAAAATGTTAAGAAGTAGAGTAAATAGTAAGCAAACTCTTCCATCCACCCTGATTCCCCTCAATTCTTCTATAAATTTCCCCATTTTAAAGATCAAATAGAATATTGTTTCACCAACAAAAATGAGATCTATAACACACTTCATCAATTATGTGGTTCAAATGGATTTTTATTTCAACTTACTTTCTGTCTTCCCGCACTCGTATCATTTCCCATCCTATGTACTAACGCTTTTTTCTTTCCTTGTTCTCTTCTTCTTTCTCTTTCTTTTTTAATTGCTCCTATACAATCTATATGTTAACTGAGCTAGAGCCATTAAAATGAAAATCAGGATTATAACTTTTACCGTCTACTGTTTCACAATTGCAACAGCTATCCAATTGTAGATGCCAACATTTAAGTGCACAGGACTTGTACAAAGATTTAAGCGCATTAGTTTTCTAGCTCCCTTTTAAAGTAGAAATTCGTCACACAATTTTGATTCATATAGATAGTCGAACCAAGTACTAGCCAATTTTCCTCAACTTATTTCCAGTCATTTTTAAACAAAGACATAAATCTAGGGGAGACTTAAAGGATACAAGTTAAAATAATAGGTTCTCTGGTCTTCTCTAACGCACAAGGTTTTACATGAAGTGGTTCAACATAGTGCACTTAGGCTGATGACTTTTATCTAGAAGTTGCGAAATGTGAAGCTCTGCAAATCAAAATATTTTGGCTTTAGGTGTCATATCGTTTTCTATGCAAACATAATAAATTCTTCTCACATGACCACCAACTACTACCTCTATCAGAAGAGATTATGTATTTTGCGTATCAGCCGCCGTGCTCCAGTCGATTATACTCTAAAAATTTGTGTTGCTCCACGATAGCAAATAGATTCCATCAGAAAAGAAATTTCAATTTTAACCAAAACCTCCATGCAATCGTCGACTAATGATATATTTAAGGATAATCTTAGAATCTCCGTTCCTATATCTGACACTAAGCTAATTCCCAATTCCCAACTTATAATCTCTTCTCTCTGAAACAGTTCTGCCCTAATTCATAAATATAGAAAATAGTACAACTGCAATCATTAAAACAGAGAACCAAACTTTAATGCACTGCCAACATGTACAAACAGAGAAAATTGGAACGTAATTTACCTGTTGATTGATGCTGGGCTTCATAATGGCAACAATTGAAGCCTCCTTGAGAGCCGGCCATAGAAAAATACCCAGACAGATTGGAATAGAAAAGAGTATATGCCTCGGTCTCTCGAAGCAAATGGAAATGAGAGAAAAAGACAGAATAGTAGTGAGAGAGTGAACGTCAAAGCCAAAGCCTGGATAGCAAACATTGCCAAATCCGCCGTTGGAGCAAATTCTTGGATTTTCTGTACTGCTTCCGGCAGAATCATCGACCAAAGAAATCCAGAGGAAGAAAAATCTTCTAGTTTCTAAATTTTGCAAAAGAAGACAAAATTTACCGATTAAACACCGAAATTGGAATATGGCATTCTTAAATCAAAAGAAAAGGAATGAGTAAAATTGATTATAGTTCTTTCGTAAACTTTGTTCAAATTTGACATGCATGTGTAAATTCATAATTTATACATTTCCTCAAGCCTTATCAATCTTGTAGGAAAAAATTCTGTCTAGCAGCAATCAACACAGTACTCTTGACAAATCAAGAATCTGAACGTGGATTCAAAGCCCTAATTTGTTAATTAAGTTAAATCCGAGTCTCACATGTGAATTGTTAATTGGTCAGTACTCTTTTAGTACTAGCATTGTATGGCGGAATGGGACAGGATGGAGCTATATCAATGGCCTTGGATTAAAAAAATTTGATATTCTTATTTAGTATAAATTTATTCATAAATTATTACATGAGTCATTTTTCATCACCTATTCAAACTACGCCACATTTTGATATAATAACAGACCTTCATGCTGTGATTTATAAACGGGTTAATTACACTTAACATCCCCAACCTTATAAGTTATTATCGATTGCGTCCTTAATCTTTAATTTTATTTCTAGGTATCTTCAACTTTTCAAAAGCATTACACTTAAGACCCCTAGAATAGAAACCGTTTCCTTTTCTATTAAAATTGGAGGTATTATGGTAAATTAAAAAAAAAGATCGGAAGAGTTTAATATTAAAAAAATGAAAAAAGAGAAGGGGGAGATTCCCCCAAAAAAGCCGTCAGAAATAACAGCACTTTTGGTTACCATTTTCTGCTGCCGGGAACGGTAGTCAAAAGTGCTGCCATTTTCGAAAGCCTTTTTATGGCGGCATTTTTGCTGTTATTTCTGGCAGCTAAAGTGTTGGCAGCACTACTGTCATTTTTGGCAGCCAAAAGGGGGGAGTCTCCTTCTCATTTTGCACACAAAATGGGAGAGACTTCCCCCATTTGTGCTATCAGAAATGGCAGCACTGTTGCCAAAAGACGGGGGAGATTGCTGTCATAAATGACAGTATTACAGCACTTTAGCTGCTGGAAACGACAACTTACAGTGGCCAAAAAGGTGGGGGAGAATCCCTCCCGTTTGCTGCCGGAAATGGCAGCAAAATCATATTTTGCTGCCATTTCCGGCAGCAAACGAGAGGGATTCTCCCCTCTTTTTGCCTCCGAAATACTGTCATTCCGGTGGCCAATCTTGGGTCAGGGGCGGGAGGGTGTTTTCTTTTAATTTTTAATTTTTATTATTTTTAGATCTTTTTTAAAAATTTTTAAAAAGTTTAAGGGGTATAATCGTTATTTTGTTACAAGTGTTATGGAATAGTGGAAAAAAAGACGATTTTTATATATTTATTAAATGTTGGGGGTTGTGAAGTGTCTTAAAAAATGTTAAGAGTTAAACATGTTCTTAACCTAAAAGTTGTAGACGATTTGTGAAATTAACCCTATGGTAGAGTGGTCAAATGTGCACAGAGTCAAGTTAGGTCAACCTGCTTAGCGGAAGTTACCTATATATATTTATTTATAATAATAATACTAATATAAATAAAGTCAAATAATAATAATGCAACCTGCAACTCGTAATTTTTTGTTTGAGAAACTATGTGAAATGTTAACGTTTTCAAAGCTAAAACGTTAAAATTGGATGGATGAAGTAGTCAATAAATTTATGAGGGAGAAATGGAGAAGATAGAAATAAAAGTAGCGGAAAGATAGGGAAAATTAAGTAAGAATAGAGAGATTGACACATTATGATTCAAATTAATCAATTTAATTTAATAATAATACTTGACATTGTCAATATGACATTTTTTCTCAAAAAAATTCTCTATAAATTGTTTACAAAAATTTTAGGGGGCATGAAACTATTACATGAATATATGACATTGTATTCTATAGATGTGGCACGATTTCATTGATAATAAAAAAGTATCCATATAACTATCACCGAATAAAATTGTAGCACATAAATTTGTTACTTATTTATGTCATTTTTCAATGTCTCTATAGAATTGCTTAATGTTTATGCGTCACATACCCTCTCTTAAATTCAATAATGACATTGATACAGAGTGACACTATTTATCTAAACTGGAGACGAGTCTCCAATAGTTGGCATTACTATATTGGGAGTTGTGTGGATATGTATAAATATATTAAAGCGTTGATTTATTGAACAACCAATAAGGAAATGATATCTAGAGTAGATACTAGAGACCAATCTCTAGTCTAGATAAATAACAATATTCATTGATATTCGCCATCCATCATTAATTGAAATTATGATAATATCGTGATAAATGCTAATTAACTATATTTGAATAAGAATAGCATAATCTATTAAATGCCACATCTTGCTCCTTTTTTTTTTAACTTTTTATTTTTGAATGTCACTTTTTGCTTTTGAATTTCTAAAATGGAGAGACGATTATGTCCTTGTTGGGTAAATGGTAGATACTCGGGCCTTTTTTTTAGCAAATAAAACCTATAAGTTTAGTAATTGATTAAATTTTAACCCGTGTCTATAAACAAGATTAAAAAAAAAAAAACCCATGTCTAGTCCCCCCCCCCCCAAAACAAAAAAAGGAAGAGCCATATCTAGAAACGAGATTCAGGCTTGGAAAATATTTGCAAGCGTAGAGTTCAAAATACTGATTTTGACATTGATGCTAAATAAATACCATGTTTGGCAACTATTTAAATTTTACATCGATTTACCAATCAATTTAAATTTCAACTTTTAGACGAACAGCATTCGGGATATTCTATGGTGTCTTAAGGACACCATCTTATAGTGTTCGAAGGGGTATGTGGCCGCCCCCTATTAGATGTGTTGCGGGCTGGGCCCTTAATACATCCAATAAGGGGCTACCACATACCCCTTCAGACACCATAAATAATATCCTTAAGACACTATAGACGAATCGCATTCTATGATGGTGAAATTTATCCAACAATAATGTGATGTGTTATGGTGATCTTAGAAATTCCTATTCAGATTAATGTCTCTTTCATGATTATGTCTGTTATGAAGGGCGCTTAGTCGTACTCAAAAGTTATTTAAATAATTAATTAATATGAAATTTTGATTGTTACGTTGTCAAATCATCATATAGTGACTATAATTAGTGAACCTTGAATGATGCCCAAGAATGTGAAATCCGCAATCATCACATTACCTTTAAATCTTTGACTGACAATGATTAATCCGGTAGCCTAGGCTACTTTTTGCTACCCTTTGACTGTTCTTCCTTTTTTTTTTTTTTTTGAAATTTCGCTAGTTAAGTAGTTCGTGAATCTTTTCAACTCAGATTATATTGTAAGTTTAAAATTACAAATTAAATTATTGGTAATTCCAACAAAGCGCGTATGTAGTTGTTCGAGGACCATTCGATCATAATGTTCTTATATTAAAGTTCACTTTGATGATTCATGGCATGCACATTTATATAGAGTAACGCGTGTTTTGTTTTTTATACATTGAGAGTAAGGTTTGATGAACTGCGAATATCGTTTAAGATCACATCATAATTAGGTCCCCTGAAAACACGATTAGAGTTTCATGAGATGATTCCACGTGTTGGAATGCCATTGGGCATTTCCAGTCTCACCATAGTATTGATCAATGGTCTTGATTTCTAATTGATTACTCTTCTCTTCATACTAAAGAAAGCACAATGACAAGAAAAGAAAAATGGAGGACAAGATGATTGTTGGAGGCCATTTGTTGTCAAAAGGAATCACAAAACTGTGATAGTCATGCATGGCAGGCAAAGTTTTCTTCAGAAAAGAAAAGCAATAATATTCTCTTGATGGTGAAAGAAAAAGTTACCATTTCAAAAGCTTGCAATCAAGGAATTGAAAAATGCACGCTTAGAAAGTCCATACATAAGAGGAGAAAGGATGATTGTCTACCAGACAATGTAGAAAATCACTCACATAAATTGGTGAGGTTGAACGCGTCGAAAGGTGTAAAGATATGGACAGGTGCAAGTGTGTGCGAGCCTTTCTTGTAAGGAAGAAAGCGGGTTTATTGCATTGTTATTTTCGGGCAAAGACAATTGATCAAACTTAAAATAATTAACATCAATTTATTATGTGCTTTTGCTCTTGACATGCATCGAAAATGACACATTGGGTGACAATGTGGATTGCACGAAAGATATTTTTAGGTTCTGTTTGAGATAATTTTTGCTTTTACATACATACTTCTTGTAGAATTATTTTATGAAGAAGCCAACCTAAAGGTTCAGAAGTAACTTATGAATCTCAAAACTTATTATTGATCTCGAGAATGTACGTAGAACGTTTATTGACTTATCTTTATAATTATAATAATTATTCAATCTTCGACCAAAAGAGTTATAAATAAACTACCAGTGACAAGTTGGAGGAAATTAAGACGCACAAAAAGAAATCATAAATAAAGTACTAATGATAAGCTAGAGGAAATTAAAACGTACGACAACAAACCATAAATAAACTCTGATGATAAGCTGAAGAAAATTAAGGCGCACGATGATTAAAGTACTCATAAATAAGATACCAGCGATATTTTGGAAGAAATTAGTAAGTACGACAATAAATTTATAAATAAACTACTGGTGATAAGTTATAGGAAATTAACACGTAAGTGTAAAATCATAAATAAATTACTGATGATAAGCTAGACAATTAAGTTGTACGACTATTACAAACGATAATCTGGAGGAAATTAAAATGTATGGCAACAACACGGCAACAAAGTGATAAATAAATTACTAATGATAAGCCGGTCAAAATTAAAATGTACAATAAGAAGTCATTATACTAGTTATGCTGTTGCCATGACGATAGTACTTACTTGTACCAAAATTTACATTTTTGTATATATGCTCTCTCGTTTTACATATACATAGCAAGAAAGCAATATTTTCAATTATATATGAACTATCTCGAATATCTAAAAATAGAAAAGTGATGCCTTCATCCTCCTTTCACCTCATTTACCTGACTAATTTAACAGTGGTGGCATTATTGTCATTACAATTACAATAAGAAAATATGAAAAATGAATGAGATGTGAAATTAAAGATTGGATTGACTCGTGGCTTTGCTGGTGGATTACATTTACTCAAATAATCCTCTTTTGAGGATTTTGTGAATTTGTGTAATCAAAATCGACTATATTATTCATTATTATACTTGGTAAGTAAGTGATTTTCCTCCACTATAAATCCCACCTTCTCCTACTCACTCAACTCACTACATCCCCTCTTATTCTCTCTCTCTCTCTAGATGAAAAGCGAGAGGTTGGAAGGCGAAAGAAAGGCGAGTTAGGATATGCCTGGCTCCCTGTATGCCACACGACGACACCTCTCCAATGGTGGAGTTGTCGTTCGGGTGGCGTACCAGGAGCCAAGCATGCCAAAATCCATCCACCATTTCGTCGATCCTTCAACCTTTCTCTATTAATTGTATATTCATGCATTGATCCCGTTATTTTTGATCCACTTCAAAATACTTTGTTTATCTCATTTACCTGACTTGAGATCATATGTGATATGATCCATTTGAGCTTCATGTTCAATTTGTTCTCTCTAGTAGTAAGGGATGGTCCACTGATATCACACACCACTTTTTCTTTATTTTCCTTTTCCTTTTTTCTTTCCCCTTCCTTTTTTCCCCTTCCATTTTTTCTTTTTTTTTTTTCCTTAATGATTTTTTTACAATCCTTTATTATCATCAGTTCAAGTATATGGTGATTTATTGGTGGGTTTTGGACTTTTTTCGCACTATTATTAGATCTTCCTAGCTTATAACTTTCAATTTTTTTTTTTTTTTACACTTTAATGCTTCTCTGGAAATTGCTAATTTATAGTTGTTATGTGGATATATCATTTTAATGTGTGAACCAAGAATTTTTTATATGATTTATTTTAATCGAAAAAAATTATTAAATATATCTCTGGGAAACCAAATAATTAATATTAGCAATTAACCGCCTTTTTGTAAATTATCATATTAGCAATTACCATAATTTCATATTATTTTATGTTACTTTGCTTTTCTATTTAATTGGGGAAATTCTATGTGTTAGTAACAATTTTGTTATCCAATATTCTTACTGACTCCACCCCCTTTGTCGAGTTCATATTATTATTAGGTTCAAGAAATTAGAAACCACCCGGATGCCAAAGGGATAAGAAAGCATCAAAGAACACCAAGAAATTTATTGAATCTAAGTCAAGATTTCAGTATATTGCTGTGAAGACTCAAGTCGATTTTTTATGGTTAAAAAGATTCAAGTAATTTACTTCATTCTCATAGAAAATATGGGGGGTCCATTTTTGTAATTATATTAAATTACTTCTTCTTTTGCATAATTTAATTGTCTGTACTGTATAAATAAATTTTGAATAATAATTGCTTCAAAATTTTTTGAATAATAATTAATTAATTTCCACAAAGTCAGTCTCCAAAATATTTCATTTTCTTTGTTGGATTATTAATTACACACCTAGATAAATGCGGATGATAAGCTTGTGGAAATTATGCTGCAACAAATTAAATAAATAATAAATGAACTTTTGATAAGGGGGAGAAGGATAAGAAGTTAAATTCATAAATAAAATACCAGTAATAATTTGTAGGAAATTAATATGTAGTACAACAAAGTGTAAAATAAACTATTAACGATAAGCCAGAGAATTAATATATGTGCATACTATCTAATAAATACATGAGTAAATATTCCTCATCGTTGGGACAAAATTAAGATGTACGTCAACAAACCATAAATAAACTATTTGTTGTAGACAAATCAATATTGCAACAATAAAGCCATAAATAAACTGCTGAAATAAGTCACTTGTGCGACAATTTCTAGTTCTGTATATATAATTTCTCTCGATTTAGAATACATAATCTTAAAGAAATCAAGAGAGAAGTATCCACACTAAAAAGGGCAAATTGATACATTTTTTAAAATCTAATTAAGTTACCTAATTTCTTAAAAAAAAATTAAGTTACCTAACTAATTTAAACGTGATGGTATTACAATGAATAATGCTATGTAGTACCAGTGGTACTTAGCACCTGTCTAGGTAGCATCTAATGTGACATTAAATGATAAGTGAAATTAAATGAATAAATAAATGATCTACTTAATTCAACTTATCATTTAATGCCACCTTGATATGGTACCAAGCACCAGTGGTGCTAAATAGCATTACTCTATTACAATAAGAATTGATGAAAAATTGATGAGATGCATGTGAAATTAAAGATTGTATTGACTGTGGTTTTGATTGACAAAATTTTTATTTTATGTATTTTAATTTAATGGAAAAATGATTAAGTATAAATAATATAAATAATTAATTAACTTCCTTTTGTAAATTCTCTATGTAATTATTACCAATTAAATTACCTCGTAAATTTCAAATTAGCATTTTCTTGTTTTTACAATATTTATTTCATTGCGCATAATTTCTTATATAATTCTTGTTGATTCTCCTTTTGTCGTGTTCATATTATCAGGTTCAAGCAAATCATCTGTGAACGATAAAGTAGGTTCATGAATAATCGTCTCCATTTTATAGAAAATATGGAGGTCCATCAATGTAATTAGCTCTTGTTTTGTATATTACAGTAAAACGCCCACTAGGATTTTCACAACTATAGGGCCTCTTATTTAAATTCTTGAATCGACTTTTAAAATGTCAATGAATCTTGCAAACCCATAAAAGATTGTATGATAGTGCATATTTCCAGTTGGCATCATATTATTATTATTATTATTTATTTTTATTTTTTTACCTTAACCTTCAAGTTCAACCACTTATTATTGGAATGCTCAAGCACAAATAGTCGTAAGATGAGGAAGTTGTGTCTCTGAAGATATCATCCCTTGCCTTGCCAATGTCAGCGTAACTCTTTGTTGTAGCTATAAAGCTTTTACTTATATAAAGCTTTCAAAGGGGGAAAAAGAAAGGAACCGAAAAGGAATGTAGAGACTACCAAAACTGTGAATAAAGATAGCAGCGTGGCAACTGGTAGTATGATGCTATTTGTTGAAGAATTAAGCTTTGTATCTGACTTATTCATTTGTTTTACTTGATTTACTGTCAATGTTGTTTTCTGATCACTGAGATAAAGTAATCTTTCCAATCCTTATTCTATGATTTTAGTATGAGCTCCTCTTGGGTAATTTAAAAATTTGCATGTCTAAATAGCAATTTAGAAGTCTATTTGTTTTAGCTCATTTTCACAAGTACTCTATGAATTAGAAACATGATCCCACAAAGGAATTATAATAACTATTTCATGTGACAAATGTTGCTCTTCATTTTTACTTTTAGAAATACGCAATACTTCGATATATTAATAGCAACTTCATTGTTGGAATGCCTGTTCGCTTTCATTTTTATCATCATGATGCTGAATTGATTTTAACCTTTTAGCTATCTATTATGTTTCGTGTTTCTTTTTCAGGATACTGTTTGGATGAGGAAAAAAATTGTGGTATTTCCAATAGAATATATGCTGCAATCCATTTTCTAATGTCAGGTGATTTTCTTGCGAGATGGAATTGGATAGAGAGTTGTAACCTCTTCATGTGAAGAGGTACATATTCCCTCAGGGGACTAATATCATTGGGAGAATGGGGTGAGCCATGATTATATGTGGGATAAGAGGGCTTCGAACAAGGGAATTGATGTTTAAAATGTTTAAAGCTGGAATATCAAGGCGCGGAATTAGCATGGTCGCTGATGATGGGAAGGACCGGTGATGTTGATGGTTGAGAAAAATTTTAGAAAAGTACTTGACCTAATATGGTGGATTGGTCAAAAAGAGCACAATTAGAAATTTCCATATATATAAACATCGAGAAATGATCTCCTTCCATACGGGAGACAGGATTATCCCGGCACTCGACCTACATGGGGGGCTGTTATTGGATAGCCCCCACGTGGGGGGGGACCATTCACATGGGGGCTGCCTAATAACAGCCGGCCATGTTATATAGTTGGCTGGATATCCTGCCAACCATATGGGAGGAGATCAAATTCATATAAACATCTGAAAAATGCAATCATGATTTTCATCTTTTGTATAATGAGGAGCAAAGAAAATTTGTAGAAATGAAATAATGAGGCAAGAGAAGGGAAAGTGGGGAGTCTTGCTTAAAATTTATCACTCTTTTTGGAGTCCTTGCAAAAGGAGATTTCTCTTAATAAATCCCCTTTTCAACTTTGAGATTAGTCATAGTCATAGTTGACACAATTGCAAAACAATATATTGATATCTTTTTTTGCAACCATAGAAATACATAATTTAATAGTGTAATAATTAATTTTATATAATTTATACATAATGTAGATATAAAAATTTGTAATTTAAATCTAACTACTAGTATTGACAGGCTAGTTATTTTTGTGATTTTGCAAAATTAAGAAATAAACTCATATTTATTTACGCATAATAATAGTATACAACATGCCACTAATAACCATTGCAAATAAGAAAGAATAATGTTGTTGAATTTTTATTTCTCAATGATTTCACCTTATGCATACGTTGTGTTTTTATAAAATTATATATACCACAAAACAGAATGAAAGTTCCAGACAAACTTGGAGAGAAAGGAAAGGATATATAAGAATTGATAATGTTCAAAAATCTTTGAAAAGTTTTGTTTAAAAAAATTCCCTAGCGTCTACTGATACGCGCCACATGATCAAGAAGTTATTTAACAAAACTTTTCGAAAGTTCTTAAACATTATCAATATATAAAAATTACTAGATTTTAATGGTTTGAATTGTAGTACAGTGGATAAATACTTACATTTTAGGTAAGAGGTCAGAGTTCGAACAATGTCTACCCCTCCCTTATGTCCCTTTTGTATAAAAAATTGTTACAATCCGGCAAGCTTGCGTGAAGAAGCGCATTCCTGCTTCATTTTTTGATGGGTTGATTTCGTAAACGGTCTCCAACAGTTCATAGTTGACGGTACAATCAAACAATATGAGATATGGTTTTATAATTGTCTAGATTTACATTAAACCAATTGAAAAGCTAGACATATGATGTCAAAATACTAAAAACGGTCTAAAATATATGTTCAGAGATAGAAAGGACATTTTACTCTCATTTTTTAAAAAGTGAAAAATAGTCATTTTTGTAACATTTTTACTTGTTGATGTCACAATTTCACGTGTCGTCTAATTTTTGTTTTAAAAATTCCCCAAAAAACTTATTTTGCCCCTGTTTGCCCGGGGAGACTGAAGCGGTGCCGGTGAATAAGCCACCGTCAAAGGTAACACTCGAAATGCCTCTTCACCCGCGCCTCCGCACGCTGCCGTTACCAGCACTTTTTCATTTGATTCCTACTCTTCCATCAAAAATTTTGTCTTTAAACCATCCCTGTTATGATTTGCAACCCTCTTCCTCCAAACCCATCTCTTTCTCTAGAATTCCATTACAGAAGAAAATGTTTGGTTCTGTCTCAAAGACAAGAAGTTTCCTTATCTACTTTCTTCTTCAAATTGTATGAATTGTTAGTGTATTTTGACCTGCCAATTTTATGTTTTATTCTGTAGCTAAAGATGATGTGGAGACTGAGGAAGATGGGAAGACATCCGAGTCTGAGAAGCTGAAGACTAAAGTCGAGGCCCTTGGAATAGAAACTGCTTCTTGTATACCTGGATTATATGATCATGTGACTTGCCCCAAGGTGTTTTTTATGATTATTTGTTTGCTTATTTATTTATTTATTATTATGGCTGGTGTTATTGTTGGGTAAAATCTGGCTCAGTTTAGTGTAAACACACTGGTATACTGACATTATTATCAAACAGCAGTTATATGTAGCTAGATTTGTATTAGTCTGGTTATTGGTTCCATTGCTGTCTACTATTTTACATTTTTACTTTATTCGTTTGGAAATGTGTACTTTGACAAGCTAAGAGTACAAATATGTTTTATGATGGCTTGGAAGAAATGTAACTGGGTCCATATCGGCTAGATATAGGGAAAACAATATATTTATAAGGATTGGGCTATACTCGACGATTAACTTGTTCTTGTTTGGATACTAATAGTTCTCTTAAATGTTTGGCTTTTAAGATGGGTTGGGATGATTGGTATTTGTTAGAAGGAAGGTAGGATTTTTGAGAAGTGCGTATAAAATCCATATTGGCTAGACATGTGTAAAAGATGGATGTATAAGGGATTATACTACTCTACCACCTAAGGGGTTAACCTTTTGGGCAGGAACCTCAATTTCCTTAAAGGTTGCTGGTGCAAGTGGCGATATGCTTTTAATTTGAAAAATTAATTGTAGGGTTCAGGGAAGAACAGGAGTGGAAGAAAGAAGAAATAAAGAAATTTTGGCTTGTGACATCTCCATTATATGAATGGACGAAGAGGAAGGTTACTGAAAGAAAGACCCAGTTAGCGATGCAGGAAATTTTTTTTGTAATTTCGTGCCAAAGAAGAATCTTCTATTTTCAAATTGATTTGTGAAAAGAAGTAGGAAGTTAACCGTTCATATAGTTGCACAAGTTGCTATAATTTGGTGTAAGACTGGATTTTTGGAAACTTGAAGTTACTATTTTGGTCCGCTATGCACCAAAAGATTGCAATAGAGATTTGCTATATCATGGCAACATCATAATTTAATATTTCTTTTTGTGACAGTGCAATGGTGGACGATCAATGGAGAGGAGTCTATCAGTTCATATCAGCCAAAATTGGTATTTGAACTTTTAAACTTTAGCAAGATTTGTAGTACTAAAGATTGGTACAATATGCCGTTTCTATGCTATTTAAGGAACTTTGCAATGTGGAGATGTTTTCGTCTGGATTGTGGATGGGCAGGGCAGGTGGCGTGACTTTGAACTAGAATTCTTTTCCCTTTATTATACTACTTGAGAATCGCATTCGTACATGAGATGGTAATGCGGATTGCAGGTATTTGCAGATGACAAAAAATCTTTTCCTGGGGTCCATGGCGTAAAAATCAATTACTCTAGGTCATTGACGGAGGAAAGCCTAAGGCTTGAACCACTAGGTGACGAGGTACTTCATATGTCTCTCTCTTTACGATGTTATGCAGTTTGAGAGATGCCTAGTTTTGTATTCAGCACTCCAATGTGTTCTTCTTCTTGATCATTTGTCCAACGTTTTTAATGTTTCAGCTGCTTAAATATTTTGCCGAAAGAATGATATCCCTGAAAACACTGGAGAAAAATTATGTTATGCAAGCTGGAGGAGATCAGGTAAGACACATTTTGTAATTATACATCTCCAATGCGAATTGTAAGTATTAATTGAAACTTATCTTATTCTATTGTATGAAACAAGTGGGTTGGGGTTTAACTGTGATGTTTTCTTTGATATAGAGTATGAGTAAAGGCAATTATGTTTGCATATTAAAAGGTTTTTTGCCAGTTTAACTTATTGTTATCTGTCTTTATATTTGGAAAATTAGCATGTCATAAATAGTAGGATGCACTCCTGTCGAGGAAGCCGTTAGCTAATTTGCCAAGCATGTGGACTGGAAGTGAAAATGCAAGAGTAAGCTGAGATTGCATAAAAGATAATGAAATATTGGTTAAAATTAATAACAATGAAGAATAGTGTAAAATGAAGAATAACAAGAAGATGTGCATGGACGCAGGTTAGATGCAAAGGATCAGTTAATATATAAGGTAAAGCCAGATTGATGCAAAAATAACAACTAAGTAATTAACTGCATAAGCATAATTATACAATATATTTGTACATAGAGTTACTAAGTTGGCCACTAAAGGTGCTGATGGTTGCATACAATATATTTGTACATAGAGTTACTAAGTTGGCAACTAAAGGTGCTGATGGTTGCATAAGATCTTGAGATTTGATTGACTCACCTAATGAACTTAAATACCTGCATATTTCTCTATTGGAAGATGAAAAAGGGATTATCATTTATACAGTAATATAATTATATGTAGTAGGATTCAAGCATGACTGGTGCCATAACAGCAGCAGATGATGAAGTTGCGTAATATCGGCACTAATGTGAGCACATTACCACCCCTACAAATCACATTAGTCGTTGGTATTAAGTTTTATCATTTATGGCATTAGGCGTGTGGTTCTTGATCAAAATCACAGTTATATGTGCACATCATGCCTTTTTTCTGCTCTGCATGAACACTTGGTGCTAAAGTATATTTTCAATGAAGAAAATCATTGCCTTCACTTACCGACGAAATGGATAAACACTTGGTGCTAAAGTATATTTTCAATGCAGAAAATCATTGCCTTCACTTACTGACGAAATGGACTGCTTGTTGGCTGCAAGTACCGGACAGTAGAGAAAAGGTTTTGTTTTGAGAACAGCATAGGCCCATGGCCAAACTACATTCGAGAAAAGTCACACCTGTGGTTCTTAGTTTGAGACTAAGCCATGACAAGCGTGCTCATGTTTAATCAAAAAATTCAAGTTAGGATGAATTGATCAAGACATGATAGAATTTTTTTAATCTGCAAGTTAATATAGTGGAACCTGCATCCTGTGTGGGGTTACACGTCACAGTAATACTAAGTTGAAACATTACGACTTCACAATACTGTTATCTAAGTTATCGAGCATCCTTAAACCATTTTTTGATATTTATGCATGGTAGTGGAAGTATATAAACATAAAATTTCAGTGGTTAACAATTGGTGATTGCATTCTGCTTGTTGACCTGATACTGCAGATTTCTTGATTCTAATTTTCAGGAAAGAAGGACAGAAAGAATATTCTATGGACTTGATGATATAGCGGATGCGGACGAGATCATTATTGTAAACACTTGAACACTGGCATCGTCAAATAGGTGCATCTCTTCTTTTGGTCCCTGATTATTATTTTTTGACTAGATATTATTATCATAGGTTGAAGGTGAAGTAGATAAGTTGTCAATGGAAGAAGCTGGTTTTTCTAATTGTGTTAGTGTACCTGATGGTGCACCGCAGACAGTTTCACTCGCAGAACTACCACCTTCAGAGAAGGTTCGCTTAATAGATGAGATTAGTGGTTTATTACTTTATTTCAACTTTGTGCAACTTCAAAATGATTATGAATATTCGTCAACTGGAACTCTCTTTGTAGCAGTGATGTAGATACCTGATATCTTTCGCACTTCAGGTGCATTGCTACTGTCGAGAGAAATTTTTTTGCCTGATCTTCTGTTTTGTCATTGATCTTCCTATCTCAATCTTATTAGCAAAAATGATGTGGAGGTCCCCAGCCTTATTTCCTGACATCTGGAATCCTGACCTGTCAAGTTTGTTCCATTGGGGGCTTTCAATGGACAGTTCAGAACCCAAATATAGAAAAAATAAAGTTTGAGGGACCTTTGCTATAATTTCTCCCTTTCTTTTTATGCTGTCTTTGTTTTTACACATGCTCATTAAACCAGGATAGCAGGTCTCAGTACTTATGGAACTGCAAAGATTATCTTGACAAGGTTGGAGACCCCCATGTTTGCATTTCTTTAAATATATTTATATTTTTTCTTTAACAGAATAGGACATTTATTCCTTTGTTTCTTAAAATTCCTAGTAGGTTTCTCGGATTATCTTGGCAACTGATGGCGATATACCTGGCCAAGCTTTAGCTGAGGAGCTCGCTCGTCGCCTTGGTAGTGAAAGGTCATGGTCTTGTCCACCAACTTTTCGCATATTAAGATAAAGAAATCTTCCTGCTTATTCCTTTTTCTTGGTAGAATCTTATTGTCAAAATTCCTTTTTATTTTATTTTCCCTAAAAATAGCACCTCACAGTAATTATACAGAATACATTCAAGGTTTTATGCCATAGGAAATACTCAGAAACTTATTGGAAGTTTTGTAAGTTAATTTTATTTGTGAATAAATTATCTAGGGGTACGTACGCCAAGTAGAAACATGCAATTTGCTTTTTGTCCTTTCAGTTAGTACCCTTTTTTTATTTTTTTTTCTCTAGCTTCATTCTGCATCTACTTTTTTGCACAAGACACGCACTACAAGCTTCTTTTATGTCATTATGTAAGTTCTTTTCTTTTGATAATTAGATGCTGGCAAGTAACTTGGCCGAAGAAAGATGATTTCAGCTCTTTCTAAGATGCAAATGAGGGGATACTTATTCCACTATTTCTTTCTTTTCAGCAGTCTTTTCTACTTCTATTTTTTTTTTTTTTTTCTAAATTTAAATTCCCTTGGGGGAGGGAAGGTGATTGCATCTAACTATTTGGGTCTTTTGTAGTTAACAGGAAGAGAAACATTATATTGTTTGAATGCTTAATTTCTGTCCTTCATAACCAAGCTGATGTTTCTGTGTGTTTCCTTTTATTCCACTGACGTATGAGAATTAACCCCGTGCTTGCTAACGTAGAGCAAGATATTGGATGACAATATGAGAAAAATGACTAAATTAATAAAAGTTATTTGGCTCTAATGGCCAGCATCACTGTAAATCTCTGCGAATCTGTGCGTGATTTTCATATGTTTAATAATGACTGCATAAAGAATGCAGTAGTATAATTTGCGGTGGCTAGTTGGTCAAACTCTTACATTATGTCATTCATTGAAATTACATTAGTTGTTGCAGTGATGGAAGCTCAGCAGTGGTGACAGGAAGAGATCACGTTTTTTGCTTTCTTGGACTGTTTAATATGTAGGATTAGATAGTAGTACTAAGAGGAAAAGGATGGGGAAAAAATGATATCTTGTTTTCTGTGCATTTCAAACCTATCAAATGATGTAAGTTGGACTCAGATTTCCAAATTAGCATCTGGAATTGCTTTTGTACAGGGGATGCATATGAATTTGATGTAGGAAGTCTAGATTGAAACTGATTTGGTCTACTTCGAGCCAAATCAAAGTATAAAGGAAGGAGACGAACTCCAAATTCACGCAGCAAAAGCAAATTCTATTCTGTAATCTGTAAAATCTGTCTCTTCAAAACCGAATATATATAAAAGGAACACAAAAGTGGAAGGTAAAAGACCTGCTTTGCCCTTACATCGAAAAGTGTAAAATTAAAGAATAGTAGTGTTCTTTTGTATCTTGCAACTATTGCTTCTAAATCCGGCCCATTTATTTGTATAATAAACATGAAGTCCAATTTGAACCCGGCCCTGTTTCCTGCATCAGAATTGTTATTCGAACATGAATTCAGCACATCTTCATTGTTATGCTTTGAGTTTTGATTACAGGTTCTGCAACATCTGGGTGCCGATGCTTTGAGAGACATGATTGACAGAGCAAAATTGTATGAGAGACACGACTAGAACTAATCCGTTTCTTTTTCTACAACCATGTATTCATTTAAGCTGTATGAAAAGAGGGCTCACTAGTTCTGTCATGAAAGGTAATGCGTTATTGTGTAGATTGTAGCATGATAATAGGGGAAATCTCTTATGGGCTCATGGACACAGAATTGCATGGAATCAGAAAACAAAGATATGATTCAAGTGGTTGCTGGACTACCACCTTCGATTTGTCCATCGACCCGAGTTCATCATTGAATGCACAAGAAATGCTTGACAGAAATCTTCCCCTCAGATTTGATCCAAGGCAGGAATAGTTCAGATTCTTGATGGACACAGGCCCCCTTTCATCACTTGATTCCATTTGCTTTTGTTTAGTATATCTTGTTGAAATGCTCCCCCTTGTATTTATTATTTTATTTTGAAAAACTGAACTTTTTTTTATTATTATTTTTTTCTGAAAGAATAATAGATTTGGAAGTTATGAATTGTTGTTCAATCTATTTCAGTAGACGCATTTGGCCTAAACATGCAACTAAAAATCTAAATTCCATCTCGATAAAAATTACCTCAACCATGCCTATGTATATAAGCGTGAATTTGAATTAGACTTTAACACGGTGGTGAGCTAGCTTGACTCTATGAATATGTCAAACAGATGGTAGCTCCAGAAGTCTTCCTTTCCCGACCAACCAAACCGCCCCTTCCCCCTTTTAATCACGGTAGTTCGACATCGTGTGTTGCACAATATCTGTTGGACTTATTAAATAAATGTTACTAATAATAAATAAAATGAGCTTTGTAATAATAATTGTATGTTTCTTAATAGTAATTTATAAAAGGTTTTATTAATAGAAATTGGGAGTTTTAAATATTTGTAGTAGTTTAGAGTTTAAAGTTAATTTGCTAAAAGGACGAATACGGATTGAAATGAATAATGTATGATGAAATGAGTTGCTCTCTTCGTCTTATAAAAATAGACCCATATCAATCTTTCGTATAGATTAAGAAATGTGAATTAATGTGGCTAGAAAAAAAATTTACACTTATTTCTCTAATATACCCTTATTCAATATTGAATCACTTTTTCTTTAGTTAACATAGTCATTAATCTATTACAGATTTATTAGTAGTTAGACTAAGGGCATATTTGAAAAAAAATTAATTGTTCAACTTCATTTAGAACATCTCTAATGTATAGTCATAGCCATGAAATAAATTGACAACTAATAAAAAAGTACTTATTTGGTACATTAAATACTTGACATTGTCATGAAGAATGTCATTTCCAAAATAATATCAAGTATTAATTTATCCAATAAAAAAATTTATCTTTCTCTTTTTTTTTTCAAAATCCTTAATAATAACTTGACAAATATACAATGTCGACATTATTATATTGGAGGATTTTTTAAATGTAATGTCAATATTTTTTAACACATATACACTTAAGACATTCTACTTGGACTTTACACTAGAGGTACTTTCATATAAATAGAATCTAATTTCAGAGAAAAAAAAAACTGGCCTATTTTTATCAGATGAAGGGAGTATCAATTATGAAATTGATAAAAAGATTAGATTAGATACACCTCCCCCCCCCCCGCGACTTTTTTTTTCAAAAAATCCATAGAATAAAATATAATTTAATATAATTAATTAATTAGCTGGTGGGGGAATTAACGATCTCCCGCCAAGCCCAACTGTCTAGAGAGAGAGAGAGAGAGGCTTCTCCCCCCATAAACTGTACGGAGCTTCTCGGCTTCTCCCCGTCACCTGAAAAAACCCTGCAAAAGATCTTTTATCTTTCGCTCTCAATTCCAAGAAACTGTAGATTTTCTGCGGAAATTCTTCCTCAATTTCGCCTCATTCAGGCCAGAAAGAATGCTTCCTGGCACTTTCATCTTCTCTGTTACAAGAAACCATCTTTAAAAACCTGCTGAAATTCCACTTGATAGTTTCTTGAAATCCCTTTTCGTAACAAGAATCGATGGAAGACACCCCAAAACTCCAAACCCATATAGAAATCAAGCCCGTTCAACCAACAAACCCGAGAATTTCAGTTGAACTTTCTGCAGAAGATCTTCTCAAAGAGCAGGAGATCCCCTTCCCATTCTTCAGGCCGTTGTCGAAGAGAAAGGAGAATACATGGGTCATTTCCCTTTTTGTGATTCTTCACTTGATAGCCTTTTCTGCCACGATGATTGTTAATGACTGTTGGAGCAACTCCCATGGACAGTGTGCGCTGAAATCACTTGGTAGATTTTCCTTTCAGCCCCTCTCTGAGAACCCCCTCCTTGGTCCCTCGGCATCCGCGTGAGTCTTTTTCTCCTTGGTTTGATTTTCTTGAATTAATACATTACCAGACGTCTTCATTTTGAATTTCTTAAATAAGTGTGATAATTTGGGGTTTCTAGAATGAATCTATTAACTTTGATTTTGCACAATCAATTTGTTGTTAATAGATATTTCGGGTTTCTTTCTCAACTTCTTACTGATTGCATTGACTTCGATCTGTTAAAATGGAGATATTTCTAAGTTAGTGGTCTCTGTTCAAAATGCATTTAGAGGAACCGTACTCTTTGGGAGATTTTTCTTCTTTCTAGGGCAATTTTAGGCATATTCTGGTGGATCTAGATGTCTCTTCTATTGTTTTGTTTTCCTGCTATGGTGAGGTTTGTAGTTAAATCATAGAATTTGTAAAACAAACTTTCCACGTATTTCAATCAATTAATTTCTGAGATAGGAACAGAGAACTCCAAAATCCATGAATTTTGAATTCCTGCGGTAGTTTACTGAATATTACTGTTCTTTTGTGTGTGTGTGACAGATAACTCATGCAGAGAATTTGGTACAAATTGCTGGCTAATAGAAGCAGAATTGAATGTTAATGAAGCTTTTCGCTTCATATTTTTGGTTCTAACTGCAAAATTTAGTTTAAATCACCCATGCAAATTTTGATTGTGGATTGGAAAATGAATGGTGTCACTTTCTCTCTATCCCATGTAAATTTTGCGTAGCCCTACATTTTTCTTCTAGCATTTATCGGTCTGCTGTTGGGACTCCCGGGGGCTGGGAGTCCCAATTTCTGATAGGATGCAAGTATTTAATCACTGATGGTTCTTTTGCTATTTTAGGCTTGATGAACTGGGGGCTTTACGGCAGAGATATTTAGCAAAAGAGCAGGACTTATGGCGTCTTTTTACGAGCCCATGCTTGCACGCAGGGGTGTTCCACCTTGTAATCAATCTCTCTTGTGTAGTATTTGTTGGAGTTCACCTGGAGCAAGAGTTTGGACCCTGTCAGTATTTCTGTCCTTATTTCTTTGATTAAGAAATCTATCGTCTAGCTTTTTTGTTCCTTCGCATTAATGAATTGTCTTACTGTTCTTATTTGTTTTATTTTTCATTTTTCTTCTTTCTTCTCTGTGCAGTAAGGATAGGTGTTATCTACATACTTTCAGCTCTCAGTGGAAGTTTACTAGCTGCTCTATTTCTTCAAGATAGGCCATCAATTGCTTCTTCAAGTGCATTGTATGGATTGCTTGGTGTCACATTATCTGGGCTTATCAGGAATTGGAAATTTTATTCGAAAAAGGTTCTCAATATTTCTTTAGCAGTTCCTCGCCTAGCTTTTGGCATTTGGACTAAGACTGATAAACCACCTTTTTTATTTTCTTGCAGTTTGCTACCCTAGTGGTTTTTAGTGTCATGTGGATGCTAAATTTCATCCTTGGCCTGATGCCATATGTCAACAATTTTTCAAACATGGGAGGATTCATCTCGGGTATCCTTCTTGGTTTTGTGCTCCTATTCAAGCCTGAAATGGGGAACTTGTACAAAAACAAAGGCGGTTTATTTGAATATGATATCAAACATTCTGCTAAGCTCAAGAAGAAATTGGACAGACCGGTGCTGAGGAGTGTTTCTCTTGTCATCTTCAGTCTACTGTGAGTTCGTGTTTGGTTATTTGAATATGATATTTGTTCCCATTAAGTGTTTGCATGAATCTCAAAATTGGCACTTCTTCATTATTCAGACTTGCAGGATTTATTGTGGCAGTTGCTCAAGGCATAAATGTGAATAAATACTGTAGCTGGTGTCAATATATCGACTGTGTTCCCACCAAATGGTGGAGCTGCAGTAGCAAAACAATATATTGTGAGGTATAGCAGAAATTAACTTGTCAAATGACTGTGCAACTAGAGAAAAATGAACCTAAAAAATCACAGAAAATGTTCTGGATTCAATGAGTTGGAGTCGAGCTAATTCTACTTGTGTGGTTGCAGACAATGGTAAACTCAGAGCATTTAACATTGACTTGCTCTGGCAATGGCAAATTCAGAGTTTTCCCTTTCACCAGCCTCTCGAAAGCAAGGATTGAGGACCTCTGCAATCTGATATGTTCATAAAAGATTAACTCAGATCATTTTTTACATCGACTTGCTCAGTAGATAGTACTCCCTTTTGACAGCCTTTTCAACGCAAGGATTCAGAACCTCTGCAATCTCAGATGTTCCTAAGATTGTAAATCACATAGGCCATATAAACAGATACAAACACAAGAGAAAGCCACTGTAACATCAAATGCTCAAACTCTTTTGGCACGTATGGTATATTGGAGTGAAACGTATTAGATTAGATGGGATGAAAGGAGAAGTTGAGACTTCGTCTGCAACACTTTGTACCACACATGTAACAATTGTTCTTGGCCTGCATCACTTCTAATAAAAGGAGTGTGTGTCTTGTCTGAGCATTTTAGGTATTGTGAACATGGTTTTTCACACCCCCTTCATCCCTTCTCTTCATTTTTTGTTTTTATTTTCTGGCGCTGATAAGTACGGAGAACTAGAACTTCCCATTTTCAAGCAATAGCCCTAACACTTGTCTTTATTCATTAACGTTTTACAGAATTATTAGTAGAAACGTCAGATGAAAAAAAATCTTGTTTTATATTGAAGGAACTTGTAGAAAGCTCAGTTTACTTGTAACATTTGATGCATAGCCAAGACAAGACAAGACACACTGTCTAGTTTCTGATTCCTTTGGTGTCGAGGAATCCAAGGAAATCCGTTGTTGGAATAATTCACAATTGTATACCATGATTTTCTTGTCCTCATTTTCATTTCTCTCTCTCTCTCTATACGTATAATAAAAGATTATAAAATTATTTTATTTCTATCTCCATTTGTCTGCTGTTTATTAATAGTCTTCTATACAATTAAATCGTAAAATGTATTGTCATACGTGGTGCGATTGTCCAATAAGAAAATGATATTATGCTTTTATAAGATGGTGCAAGAGTCGTATTAAAATTGTCTTTGCTATCTGTTACGGAAGTCTTACTGAATAAGAAAAGTAAGTCCTGAATGGGATTTTCAATTAGTAGCACAAAGTTGCAATTATTAAAAATGCAAAAATCCCAATTCAAAGTGATCGGTTTACTTTTGTGATACTTCGATGCCAAAAGCAACTTTTAATGGGACGGTAAAAAACAGTGATCTGCAAGCGATTGGTATAATTTTAACCGCCGACTGAAATGCAACAAGACAGCCTTAAAAAAGATGCCTATGATTTTCGCAAATTCTATTGGAATCATCGT
>CAVNYN010287156.1:0-16670 GCA_963692815.1 Nyctanthes arbor-tristis
GTGTAGTGGAAATTGGAAAGGAGAAAGGGTTAAATCTGATTGTTGTCTTTAACTTTGTGTGTGTAGCTTGAATTTGGGGGTAAAGGACTCAAGGTTCATGAGCAGCAGTGTAGCACTTTTACTTTGTTTGAAATTTCAAAATAATCGGACAAGCAGGAAGCAGTGCTCTTACGAGTGAGGCGGCGGCGGTTATTCAGACATGGAGGTGGAGGAACTGAATCTGAGCATATCTAGGGTTCTTGAGAGTGGAGAGTGTTTTGAGTGTGATCTTTTGTGTGTAATTTTTTTTTGAAATCCTTGTATGTAATTAGACTAGTGAAATTGTCAAAAAAGGAAAAATAAATTAGCAAAGAAGGAATTTCAGATCTTGTCCCTTCAAACAAACTTAAAAAAAAAAAAAAGAAAAAAAATGATTTTGCAAAAAAAAAAAAAAAAGAGTATATGTAAAATCGGGTGGTTCACCGGGTTGACTCGGGTTGTACCGAGTCAACCCGGCCGACTCAACCCGATCGGGTTCTCCACCTTCCTACCCGCCAATCGACCCGGTTGCTACAGTAACCCGACCCGAGTCAGCCCATTCGGGTCGGTTGAGTCGGGTTTAACGATTTTTCGGATCGGATGCCCAGCCCTAAATGCAGGTGATATAAAACTTGTTCTTTCTTAATCATCATATGTATGTAAGAGTGGTGAAAGTGTTCTTAACAATAAATGTGACTTGACATATATAATGCCACTCAAGAGTTTTATTGAGCATAAATATTAGTGCAGATTCTTTTAGTGCTCGGCTTGGAAAAATTGAAGGAATTGGAATTATGCTAGTCATTACATACAATTGGTATCCCACAACTCATATTCTAGAGCATCTCCAATGAATAAATAATGTGGATTTGGATGACGTGAAGGGACATAGAAAAGATGCTAATTTCAATTGAAGTAAAAGACAGTGTACGGAAAAAAGGAGCGGGAAAAGTGAAACAGAGTAGAGTGGTAGAAACAGATTAAAAAACAATGATAAAATAGTGGGTGATGGGTGTTGTGTTGAAACTGTCATTTTGTTTTGGTGGACTAAAATATGCACAGAATGCACCCATCACTATCTCCGGAGGATGATTCAGATTCCTCCTCCGGAGGATAAAAGATGGGTGGGCGACGATCCTGTGATGTCTCAATTGGGGTGGACATGGCACTTTAGTTACCACTGAAATCCAGCCTTGAAGAAACAACATTGATAGAGAAGGTGTGCAATATAGAGTTTTGTGAAACCCATTTTCTTTGTAAGTTGACTTGCTTTAACCTTTCCTTTGGCGCGTGGAGAAGAAGTCATCTTTATTATCTTGAGATTGAAATGGCTAAGAAAATGCTCAAGGTCAAGACCTGCATTTATTCCTAAAATATCTATTGTTGATAGTAGCTTTTGATCTAATTTAAAGTAATTGGTAATGCAGCAACAAAAACAAGCATTGGTTCATGTGATTGCAAAAATTGCCGATACATGTAATAGTGGTATTCATTGCTTCATGTGATTGCAAAAATTGCCGATACATGTGATAGTGGTATTAATTTAGGCATCTCTCTCTCTCTCTCTCTCAAATGTTGGACCTCTCTGGAATCTAGTGATATGGGACCTATTTTCTTGTAGAAATAGAATGGATTAAAAACATGTTAGGCAAAATTATTACGTACATATTTCTATTGAAACCCAGATGTAGCAAGTAATTTTTATGTTCCTAGATAACAATTACCGTTTGGAAGTAGGAAAAACTGACGGTAGAATTGATTATATTTTACGATGAAAGATTAGGTGAATTTATTTGTTCGTCTCCAAACCACTGTAACTGTCCTGGGGGAGGAATTTGTGATTTTATGAATGGCACTTTTTTATTTCTTTTTTTTTTTCCCTTCATAGCTATACGTAAGTCAATTATATTGAGTTGTAGGATGACATGATGTTCTAGAGTAGCAACTAAGAAGCATGTAACTGCTAATTAAATATATGTAATAACTTATAGATTACAAATCAATTATCGAAGATTTTACCGTGTGAATTGTGAATTGCTGTTCATTGCAGATTTAATGAATTCCCAATCTGATATTGGAATCATTAGCGTCCAAATTTAAAGTGCAATGTGTGTTCGAAAACAATCTTACTACACATATGGCACATCAATAAAAAGTAAACACCCAAGGCCTCAGAAATTTTAGGAGCATTCATATCAATGCAGGCTCCGTCCCATACGTAGGCCTCATAACGAGGTAATGAACTCCACTATCAGATTTACCATCTGCGAATCATAAGCTGGTCCCTCCATTTGAAAATGGCTTACTCCTTTAATTAGGTGGGTTTCCGTACGACCCTTGGCCATTTTCAGCTTGTTCTCCAACTGCTTGACACTTGTGAAACCATCTTTGGTACCCATTATGAAGAGTTTGGGTTTTGGAGACTCTAATATGGCTTTATGGTGTCTCCCAAAAAGAATTGAGGCCGTTAAACCAAAAGGGTAACCGATGCTAACATAACCAACAACTTCTTCTACCTTATCTACTGCAGAGCCAGCAACTGGCGCACCTGGAACAATGCATCAGAGCACAAAATGAACTCAATAAGCTAAATACCTATGGGAACACATCTAGTGGCATCCAAGTTAGTTTCTCACACCCTTCAATCTTGATCAATAGTTCAATTCCCCACCCATACAATCCCCTTGTAACATTCACAGAAGAAAAAAAAATGAAAAGAAAAAAGTTTCACAGTTGGGAATCTTTATATATATATCATAAAAGGCATGTAAGCTGAGACAGTTGTGGGAAGATATAATAGCATCCCTTACAAGCTAAGCAGCACTTCAAAACTGAAGGCACATAACTCACTTATGTAAATAAATGATATGAAAATCATTGATTATGAACTTCAGCATAGAACATGAAAATATTTCTTCCAAATAAGATAAGAGAACTCTATCTGATTAGAAGGCAAATAAGGCATTTTAGCGTCCAAATTTTTTAAACAATAGACAAGAAACTTCAATGATTGAAGTGAGGTTATTCCAGTCAACCCCAAAAAGGTGAGGTTAAGATTGGAATAGAAAATATAACTCATCGTTAAAAAAGAATTTCCTTTTTTTTTTTTTTTAAATATATATCTTACAAACATAAAGGTGAGCAGCTCAAATCAATCAACACTATATCTGCACACGGGCATGGTATCAGAAACTACTGTGGAATTGCATTTTAAGTAAAGTTAATACAATTAAGTCCATAATAGTACCCATATAAGGATACAAAAGGTAAAGGACCCCAAAAAGGTGAGGTTAAGATCGGAATAGAAAATACAACACATCGCTAAGAAGATTTTTTTGATCTTACAAACATAAAGGTGAGCAGTTCAAATCAATCAACACTATATCTGCACACGGGCATAGTACCATAAACTACTGTGGAATTGCATTTTAAATAAAGTTAATACAATTAAGTCCATAATAGAACCTATACAAGGATACAAAAGGTAAAGGAACTGTAATGAAAAATCTGTGAAGTTTTCCAAGCATTACTTTTAACTCATTTCTATGCCTCCATGAATGTGGATGCGTGCATGAATCAGAAGATTCAAGATAAGATGATAACTTTTCTTCGATATTAATCATTAGACCACTAGCCTTATCATCCCCTTACCTTCAAAATCTCCAAGGAAAAAAACTCACATATAAATATACTCTAACCAAGTGTGCAAACATTAACTTCTGTAATGCCAATTGCGAAGCAGCAAGTGTCATAGCTGATTAACTCACTCCTTTAGTTGAAGTGACAAAAGAAATTATCTATGTCTCCTAATAACATAGTGATGGACAGTTATGATTGCATTACAAATGGAAGCCACCATTGTTCATTTGGGACAATAAGGATATCAAATACTAAACTCTTCAAGTCTGCCAAATAAGATATGATAGTATAGAATCAGTCTCATATCTGGGATTCCCGCAGCATGCATATTCTATATAATTCAATTATATCCAGCATGAGATGGAATTAACCATATGGGTAGAGTGCTTTTTCATGAGGATTTTGGGAATGCATCATATGAAGGCTTCAAAGCTTTATACTACGTTTGGCAACAAATTAAAAACCAATTCTATTTATCAACCAATTTAAATTTCAAACTTTGTACACATGGCAACACCACATTTAACCACATATTTGACGTGATGTGAATTTTCACATCATTTTAATCATTACCTCCACGTGGCACAATTAACTGTCAACACCTATATAAAATTTGAATTTTAAATTCATTTATAAATCCACCTTTTTATAAATGTTTACCAAACAAAGTATTAGAAAATCATTTCAGAATATATATATATATATATATTTCTGAATGTATATGTATTCTTTACTGAAACAAAAAAACAAAGAATACACCCTTTATTATCACATTCCAGTTCTAATCTTGAAATTTCCGTTTTGTGTTGAAAATTTCAGTGTTCCTTATATAAAACTTCAACTTAAGTCCAAAAGTAGGCTTGTTGAATAGAAAAGCTCATTTTTTGGTGCACAGTTATGTGCAAATTAGCATAAATGAGCTAATCTGCAAGCATCCTAAGCTAACAGAGAAAGAGCATATGAAATTACCAGCTGAAGAGCCGACAAGGAGAATACAATTAGCAGAGAGGTTTTGAGGGGCCCATTTGCAAATGGAAATGACGTCGTCGACTTCGGAACATCCGGTAATGGTAGGGCGACCCGTGGATTTGCCGACGCCACGCATGTCGAAGGCGATAGCTGTAAAGCCCCAACTGGCCAATCCCTTGGCGATACCCTTCATTAAACTCTGGCAATCCCCGAGAATAGAGTAAGGATGCACCAGCACAATGACCAATTTACCCTTGGTGCCATCACTGTCAGCTCCCGCCTCTGGTTTGTAGATTCAAGCATCAAGTGTAACACCAACACCAGTGTCAATAGTACAAAATTCTCTTCTGCTCATTTTGGAGAACTAGAAAATATTTTATTATTTTTACCATGAAATAGTAAAATGGACAAGGCATGGGTTATAATAGAATATTATATTATAAAATTATTACATAACTAACTATACTATGATAAGCTATGATTTCACATATCTTCTATTTATTTTGCACAAGATTTATACACACACACACACACAGAGGTGAACAAGTTGAATATAATAATAGGACTATTTAAAATTAGAGTGATGAAGAAAATGGAGTGTTCTCAATTTAAAATCGATTTTAAGGGATTGTATTCCATCCAAACTTTTCAAAACTTTTTTTAATGGATAACTTTTCTGGATTTTTTTTTTTTTTGGATTCTTTAAAAGTTTGTAGATTTATTGAGATTATATATAATTGTCTAAACTTTTGTTGAATTTTATTTTATTTAAAAATTTTGTAAGACCTTTTGAGGCTTTTATTCATTTTTTAAAATAAAAAATTATAAATGTATAATATTATGTCCAACTTCTAAATGACCAAATCAAGAATACAAAACTATATATTCATATTTTTCTCATCAATAAAAACCAACATATATATATATATATATAAACATGTTGGAAGAACTCACACAACTTACTGTAATTGGATAAGGCCTCATTAGGAAAAACTTTCAGTACTAAATTGATTTAAATCAAATTATTATTATATAAATTAGCATGACCTACTTGTACCAACTTAAAAGATTGGATTATTGGTGAAAAGCATAAATGTTAAAGCTTAGCTTTTATCTTTAGTCACTAACACATTTTTACATATGACAAGTTAACAGTTAGCCTCTTAAAGTTTACATTGAAATGTTTGATTCGACACTTATATTGTATATTTTTCGATTTACAAATATTGCCAATTTCATGGCAAAAAGGGGGGAAATAAAAAGTCTACAAATGACAGTAATTCCACCAATTTGAATTGTATCATCAATCGTGCACACAAAAAAGAGTAGAAGAAAGGAAGGTAAAATTGGAAAAGCAAAAAATGGTTGACCTAGGCCCCATTTAAGCCTCTTTTCTATATACGAGAAAAATAAAACATGGATTGAATTAAATCAAAAGATTATACAAATTAGCATGAGTTGCACCAACTTAAAAGATTGGATTATTGGTGAAAAGTATAGAAGTTAAAATTTAGCTTTTATATTTAATCTTTCACACATTTTTACTCTTAGCATTTTTTCCCCTTTTTTTGTCAGCTTAGATATATTAAAGTCCACATTGAAATCTTTGATTCGACACCAGTATTGTCTATTTTTTTTATCTATAATTAAGTGCCAATTTTATGGAAACAAGGGGAAAAAGTCTACAAATGGATGTGTTAAGAATGATTGTACTCCTACCAATTTCAATTGTATCATCAATTGTGCACATAAAGGAGTAGAAGAAGAAAGGGCAAAATTGGAAAAGCAAAAATCATGTATATCATTAATCGTGCACCCAAAGAAATAGAAGAGAAGACAAATTGGAAAAGCAAAAACTAGTTGACCATGGTCCCAATTTTAACCTCTTTTATATATGTAAAAGTGAAGCCACATGCGTTGCACATGTAGCATTCATAACATTGCATATAGAGCATCAGTATATACCTTCCATGATCAGCAATATGAAAAAAAAAAAAAAAATGACAGTCCATGAAAAATATATATTTCCTGTACAACAATTTCCATTGTCTATACATGCAACAACACTATTATATCATAGAAAAAGAGAAAATGAATTAGGATTTGCACATCATATTTTACGATATTTTATGTTGGATTCATTCACAACCGAGATCTGCCGTCCCTAATTCCCGTCCCCTTCGCTGTCCCACTAGTTGATTTTTGATACATCACATTACTTACACATCACCATTTCCTTAAATAAATCGTGAATTAATGCTATGTCCCTTGATTAATGGCGTTTCCATCTTTCCAATGTATTAATCTCAGATTTTCAACACTCATTAGTCTTTCACTGCGTCTTCATCTTGATATGTTTTTCTCCATTCTACCCTGCGATTTTCCTTCAAAAACTCGCACCCGCATATCTGCAAATTCTGCCATACACAGCACATGGTTTATCTCTCTTCCTAAGCCGCAGTTCTTAGCCATAATAACCAATATTATTCTCCACAATTTCCAACCAAGGCCATTCTCTGCAATTGAAAAGCATAAAAACTACATGTGTGTTTAAGAGTTTTACTGCTCTATATATACTAATTTAAATTAGTAATTTTGACATATATGTCTTTAGCATGGCAACTAAATTTGACCAGGAAAAATGAATATTGAATTGGTGGGGTTTAATTTCATTGTTGCCAATTGAGAATTTTTAATCTGAAGAAATTTATGAGATTGGAGGGTATAACATCCTAGATTTCTTCTCTGAAGTTCAAAGATGAAGATAACAGCCTTTACGGACGAAGGAAATGTTATTTCACAATTTTTTTTATTTTTTATTTTTTAGGAAATGGGTGATGTGTCAAAAATCTATTGGTGCGATAGCGAAGGAAACGGGAATTTGGGACGGCAGATCTCGACTCATTCAACACCACATCTAATTCCTAGACAAATAAACAAGTCCAGTAGTCTTTCCTTTGTCGATTCCAAGACAAGTTCCTCTCACCAGACCATACAAAGTTTGTAGTATAAAATGGACAATAATCATTGACTCATGAAAGTAGATAGCTAAAATGATCAACATGTAATTTTTGGAGATAATGAAACAACCAAATTATTAAAGATGATTTATGATGCCTATCTCAGCAGTAGGATATGGATTTAGATTGTGAGTAATAGAATTTTCAAAGAGCCCATCACAATCTTAAAAGCTATGCTAAAGAGCCTATTGGTAAAATATTAATACATCCTCAAACAATTAAAAGAATAAACAAGATGTTGGCCAAAACATTGCATCAAATGAGTACCAATTGATATCTTGCAAGCACGAAAGTACATTATATGGTTCAATAAAATATGTAGCCTAGCAAGTCAAAAGTTAGTTGAATAGTGCTCAAGAAGTCGCCTCCTTCAATTTTAGCAGGCGACAAGAACTTGTGACCAGAGAAAATTTATTTTCTTGGACTGAATATATGGCCATGTGCTTATTCGGGCTTCTGCATCTATGCATGTTTAAGCATATATTAAATTATAAATTTTGAACTGAAGTACGTAAAATTAACCATGAGTTCATTCAGGCTTCCATCTATGCATGTTAATTTTAAACTAAAGTATGTAAAGTTAACTGTTTATTTAGCAAGATATGGCCCCCCAAGTCATAAGTTTAACTAAATTTAGAAAGAATATTAATCCATCCTCAATGATTAAAACAAAAGAACCATCATTCAACACAATCATTAAAAGTCCTGCAAAATTAGAAAAGAAGATAAACCATGCTAGAATAAAATAATCATCATGACTGGCTAATGTCTCATTGTCCAAAAGTTCAGTGGCCTGATCGATTGTTCATGCTCTATAGAATGATTTACTTCCGTAACTAAAGTACCAAAAGACCACTAAAGAAAAATAACCTAAGCCAATAAAGCTTGAAATGCCATAAAACTATTTCAAATTAAGAATAGTTTGATAAAATGGGCAAACTTCACGACACACACACATTACTAAAGTATGTATTGCACCAAAGATCATTTTAAAACCGATCTATACAGGGTTCATCTATTCCAAAAAGATCATCATAATTATTCTCAGCATCAACGAATAAAAGATGCGCAAAACATACTGATGAGTAATTCTCTAAGATAATAACACTAACAATGCAAAAGGTAGGGATGCATTATTTTACATGGCTTCTTGTCGTTTGAATCTTGTGGATTCAAATAATGCCATCTAAATGGGAACCCAAAATGAAGAAACTTAATCTTCAAGTTCAATACTATAATGCATTGCATGGCTACCATCACGGGTATGTAGAAATCCTAAAGCCGAAGTTTTGGCAATTGAATCTTTTCCCTTGAAGTTTGTTTTACTTTTATGGGTTAATGGCTGGATTCAACTCTAGAAACATATGAGAGCCCACGCCCCCCACCCCCAAAAAAAACAACCAAACCCACAAAAAAAAGGGGAAAAAAAGGATATAGAAATTAAAGGACAAATAAAAAGATGATTTTCTTTCTGAAATGCCATGTATGGCTTCCACTTATACCAAGAAATTGCAGGGAAGCTTCGTTGCATGAGAAAACAAAGGACTGTGGAGGGAACAAAATGCCATCTTCTCTTGTGATAAAAGTACTGAAATACCTTTCACTTTCAAATTTCTATCTTTCATGTGTGTTACATGGGGAATATATATGCATTTATGTCCATCAACCGTGTAGAGTGAAAATATGTGAAGCTTTTCAAAAGCTGAACAAGTCATTTGCAATATCCATGGGCAGGGATGCAACTGTAATACTTGTGAAAAGGAAAACGTAAACCTATTAGGACAAATCTTCCTAGAAAATGTTATTTTCTAGATCTAGCCTAGCTTTTCCCAAAGGATGCAAATACATTTATCTATACCTCCAACTTATTTTCATCAATTTATTTTCAATTGAATCATTACACAATGCATAAGACTTGTTTCTAATTTCACATAAACTAAAAAAGTTCATTTAATTGTATCCTTAGCGAAAATATTTAAAAGATATAAAACTTTCACCTGAATAATTCTTATTTGTATTTTACTTCGTTCTCATAATGAAATTATTATTAATTTGAACACAATATAGGTTTATATATCTTTACAGACTGAAAGAAACAATTTAATATTTTTTCATAATCAATTAGGTATCATTTACCTGGGTCGACCTTACAAAACATATAATGTCAAGGCACAAATCCCGTTGTTATGTTATCAGTATAAATTAATTAACTATTCTCGACTACGTAAAACTGTTCTTTTTGGATTATGTTTCTAAATAGCCAAAAATGTAAAGATTGGATGGAATAATTGTTTCAACATTAGATATGAAACATCCACTGATGGAACAAACAAGCCTTACACAAAAGAGTACAATATATCCCCCTATTACAATTATTATTATATTTCCTTCGGTCAATTGTTCTTGTAAATATTCTCAGACTTCACACAACCTTTGTGGGTTGATGAACAGCAGAATAAGGAGATAGAACCAAAGTGCTTTTCAATGTCAAGTTTTTGTTTCATTTTAACAGAATGCGAAAAAATATTTTGCAGATCCATAAAACAAAGTATATAAACAAAAGAATTCCATTAGAGGAACTGGATTTCGAGGTCAATTAAATAGTAAATCAGGCAACCCTAAAATTAGAACCAAAAGTAATGGGAAAAGGAAACCAAAACAAAAGGAGAAAAAAGAAAGAAAATAAATCTACCTGTAAGTGATCGTGTAGCAGCCCGAATCAAACAAGAAAAAACCCAAAATCAGAGTTTGATTTGGAGACTCCACCACTCGTGCGTACGGCTTTGTAGTTCGATCTGGTGGAAAAATACCACAGCCCGCAATCAAAGCACCAAAATCAAAGCAGAAAAGGAACCAACCAAATCAAACTGCAATGTCGAACCAAACAGAAAAACGGAAGACCTGAAAGAAGTGGAAAAAAAAATGGAGCCAGTAAATCGATAGACAGAAAGAAATCTTGTAAATTCATGCCTTTCCACTCCAGATTTTGGAACTGGTAAGCTTCGAAATTGAAAACGTAATCAAACAAGAAGCAGTTCCGTGGATGAACCGTGTTGTCAGAAAATGGAGGAAAAATGATGGTTGTGGCAAGATTTGTGAAAAAATAAAAATGAGGGGCAAAATTGGGGGAAAAAAAAAGGGTCGATCATGGGCCCCACTTTTCACTCTTAACATACACAATATACAGTATTTGATAGATAGAGAGAACACCGGTCCTGTGATAGCAACTATTTTTTCCACAATTCACATCTAGTTTGCTACCTCACGGTTCATCAAAAAGCTGAATGAATTTTTGGTACGTAAAAACAAAAATAAAAAAGGAGAATAATTTTAACAAGTCAAAAGGGAAAAAAATGACCAAAACCCCACATTTCAGCCAATATACCTCGAGGGTAATATACCAAAGATGACAAATATGAAAACCACAACACTCAACTCACTGATTGGATGTGCATGATAACATTTGATAAGTAAAACAACCATTGAATGGGTGTTTGGAAAGTTGTGACCTCTCTTCTTCATCTTCTATGTGTAAATCGTAAAACAGAATTGAAAGAAAATCACATCTAACGGCAAAAAATAATATCAAGAAGAAAAAATAGTAGTGCTTACAAAGAAACTAAAGGGAAAAACATTTAAAAGGCCTCAATATTTCAATTACCTCTATGAAATGCCAGAGGAAATAGATTCAAGGTAACATCAATCGGCAATAAACTTCAATGGAAAATAAGTAAATTGAAACCATGGAAAAGAATTGGAATCCAAAAAAATATCATACAGATTGAGTAAACACAACTGGAATTATAGATTGCCTTCTTGTTTCCCAGATATGATAACAATTTATTTGGCCAGTTCTAGACATCCGAGGAACCTCTAGGTACCGCAAATAATTAGAGAAAATATAAGCAAAGAACAAGACGATGCATAAACTCTCTCTAAATCATATAATGCGGTGTCAACTCCATCACATCTTAGTACAATGCAGTTTAACAGTAGTAGTACAAAAAAGGATGGTTAAGTAGATGGAATATAAAATATAAGCATTCCAAAAGTAATGTAAATTAAAATTACATTGTTGTATTACATTGTAAATGAAAGCGATAAGAATTGTGCTCACAGAACCATAAAAAATAAAAACTACTAAAAAAGAGTAAGACTTTCAGAATGATTCTTAATTCTTTTAATTAAATTTAACAATTGACAATTAAAAAAGAGGCCCTTTTAAGGTGGAAGTTATTTATGATAATAACTCCATCCTGTCATCATGTGCCATCTACCTTGTTCTCTCGCCCTCTTCTTTTTGCATCAAAAAACCAAGGTCAGTTGGTTTATATAAGAGACTAAGGCAAGTAATTTCCAATAAATTTAGAAATTTCTCTTTCTTACATTTGCCTCTTGATCTTTATGAGACCATCATCAAACAATTGAGAATTGGTTTTCTAGTTCTTTACATAATTTGTTGTTCAATTCTTTTATGTACTTTGGAAGTTCAAAACTTTAATTAGTGTTGTTATCAAGCCACTGGAGCCTTGTGGCCATGTTTTCACAAGTTCCATCGGATACACCACTACCTTCAACTACTAAATTTTTATCTATGCATTCTACAAGATCACAAAATCTCCATCACATTCCATAAACTTATAAATTCACAGGTTTATAGTGAGAAGCAAACACCTTAATGTGATCTACAAACTTCATGAACTCATGCATTGGTTAAGACATTAAATAGAATTTTCACAATCATGCATCTTGTAATCCAATTTACTTCTCAATTTCATTACACATTACTTATGAACCTTCATATCCTAAAATTCCAAAAAAAAAAAAAAAAAATTATCAGTTTATTAAAAAGACTACATCTAAAATTTCAAAGATGAAAGAGAACAAATATAATCATACCACTGAGCAACATATTATCGCATCCGGGTGATTCAATATTTGTTTGAGCAAAGAGCCACTACCCTAGCAGTAGATGTCCAGCAATGTAACGCCAAAATCTGATCCATTGAGAAGGAAAAGTAGTTTTGCTTCCCAAAAATCAGCGTTGTCAAAGGATGTTTCTTTTTTAATAGATCTCAGATGAAGAATGTACGATGGCACAAAAGTACCCAGAAACAGGGAGAAATGGTAACAGAAAAAAAAAAAGCCTTTGCATATAATCTCCACCAAAAGTATATGAATTACATAGTCTAGTTACCTCTTCAATTACGGTTAGCTTCAGTAAAATCTCTATAATGCATTGCCACAGCTAATCTCTAGCCAATGAGTAAAACCTCTATAATCCTCAATTCCTGATACCACACCGTCCACGCTCCACAATCCACACCAAGGCTAAAAGCCTAAAACTAAACTCAAAGCTAGTTCCAAACTGAAAGAAAAAGTGATAAAAGAATGAAGAATCAAGAATGTGCTGTGTACCGACCGGGCGGCTGATGAACTAGAGGAACTGAGGTCCAAGGAAGATTGCCGAGCCGAGCCAAACCAGATATTGTGAAAGAACTCTGGCCACAAGGAAGGAAGAGAACAGCAGATCGAGGACTTTGCCATGCTGAACTCCCATTGTCTGGTAGGGGATTAGTGATTCGAATTGGGGGAAATTTGCCCTAATTGCTTGCTGTTGCTCGTTCGGAATTGGAATTGGGAACAAACGATCGACGTCTGGAAATGTGATTGGGTAAAAAGCATTCAGTTATCGGAATTTGGGTAGACGTTGGCTTTGAGTTTCGGTAATTTCCTAGTTGGGTTTCCCGTTTCCCTACTACCTACCCCGAGCCCATAGCAAAAAATTTCCTTCTTTATTTATTATTTTTTTATTTTTTGGTAAAATTAGGAAATTGAGGTGGTTTCTTTACCCACTTTAAAAAATCAGGGACTAAACATGCGTTTCCAAAACATAAGGTGAATGAACCTACCCCACTTCCAAAATGATAGTTTGATTGTTTGTCTTCTCTCTCGTTTAATTGTCTCTCTGTCTCTTAACCGCCACCTCCTCAATCGTCGTCGCCACCGCCACTGCCTTTTCGTAGATGCGTCGTTGCTATTGCTGACGAAGTTTCAGATTGCTTGGCTTGAAATCACGACATGTAGCCACAATTAGGGTGAAGTTTTTGTAGTCTGGAAATTTCTGAAAATAGGTAGGTGAAAATGCTCTAAAAATCATGATTTTTAAGTTTTGATTTCTGAGTTCGATTTGAGTATTCGGCTTGCAATTTAGTCATTTGATTCATCAGCCGGTGGCGATTAGACTGGTGTTTTTGGGATTTTTTTTAGGTAAAAAAACCATTCAGGCCATTTATGCAATTTGTCCGGTTATTGGTGACTCATCAGAGTTCCATCGATGCAATTTGTTCTGATGAATTGTTGTTGTAACTCGTTGTTCCGGTGAATTGATTTGTGATTGTTCTGGCGAGTTGTTGTGACTCTGCTCCAATGAGCTGTTGTGACTCAGTTATTTCAGTGAGTTGTTATGTTTTGGTGACTCGGTGTTTTAGCGAGTTATGTTTGATGTGATTTGGTGTGACTCAAGTATGATATTATACCTACTTTTTCCAAAAAAAAATAGTAGCTATTTGATTCTCATTATTGAGTATTGATATTGATTTATAATAAAAAAAAGGTGAAATGAGTGGTGTATATTTAATAGAAGTCTAAATTTTGTTGTTACAAATGAGAGGTTGTCAAATCAGTGGTATGTGAAATTATAAAGTGAATTGATAAAGATAATCAAACAAGCTCTAAATGTAACATAATTTTAAAAATTGTGTAAAAAAATATTAGTAGTTTTCAAATTAACCCTTTTTTTCTTATTTCAACTTGGATTTGGACCGAGACAGGGTTGGGCCGGGGTCCAGTATAGCCCTCACCTGTCTCTGCCCGTGGAGATGAGGGTAGGTGAAAGTTTGTGGTCCAAAATGAGAACATACAGAGAGGAGAAAAAGCTTCGTACTAAAAGAAGAAACGCCTAACCCCATCAAAAAAAAAAGGAAGCACAAACCAACAAAATAAAGACATCTCTAACTAGAAAACTTTATTTTATATTTTTCTATTATAAAATATAGTTTTTTCATACTCTATTTCACAAAACTTTTCCAACTCATAAACCCTAAACGAGCAACAATATTTCCCACTTCATATTATTCTCTATTTTCTAATATTCAACAACTAATATATATTGAAAACTAATTAACTATATACTCATTTATTAATTGTTACGCACAAATAAACTTTTAGACGAATGGCCAAAATTATATTATATGGAAAAATAAGAGTGATGTACATACTGACAACTTGAAAAGAAAAAAAAAATTAGACTTGATATTAAATGGTATTAGAAGAAATAAAAAAGGGGGTTAAACTCAAAACAAAGTAGAACTAAAAAAAATAAGGGGAAAAAAGAAAGAAATTTATATATTATATATATATAAAGGCACTTAAATTGCCTTTTTATTTTTTCCGCTCATTTCAGTTATGTAACTGTCGTGCTCAGTTTTTTACGGTACCTTTTGTGATGTGACCGCATTGCCTCTTGTCACAGCCCATTTGATTTTTGGGCTGAGTGAACTATTTTTCCAAACTCAAAATCAACAATCTTGTATAAGAAAAAACTTTTAATTGCAATTGGGCTGAAAATCAATAGTTAGGCTAATAAAAATTATGTTAAATGCATTCCAACTTCCATTTTCATATAGACTCAACCAAATAATATTATATTCTTAATCCGATGTGGGATTTAAATCACATATCTTTCATTTTAATTTTATAAAGTACACTTTCAGCCGTTGTTTGCTATCAACCCGATGTGGGACACAATTCAATTCTCTTTGGAAATTGTATTTATAACATCCACTTTTATAACACTTAACATTTTTCTATTTTATTATGTTATTCGATGTAGAATCTGTACATCCTAATATGCACATATTATTATATATATTTGTTTTAAAAATTACACTCATATTAGATTTGTATTTATTAGTTATTACATAGATATCTCTTTATTAGACAATTTGTAAAATTTCCAAGTACACCTCTAAAAAAAATTTTAAAAAATAAATCTGACCGCCCTGAGAAAAATTTCAGGCTCCTCTCCTGCTTTTTCCCCAAATTTTCATTGCAAATTATCTCCTATTTCTTCCCATCTTTCCCATTCAATGTTAAAATCTTAACGATTTATTTTCTTTGACAAAAGAGATTTTATATGGACTTGGACTATTGATTTTAAGGTTCAATTGGTTGAGAATTTGGTCTAGAGACTGCGATGAATTTAAGAATTTGGTCTAAATACTTAAAGTGAACTTAAGAAGATATTAGACAAGTAGAAAAATACTGAAATTGTGAAAAAATTAGTTAAATTATCCATTTTTAAAAAATTCGGTCATTTGAATTAAAACATTCAATAAATCTCTCAACTATTTATTTTTCTGAATTATTTTTAGTATATCAATTCAATATAGGGCACAATCTCTCTTATTTATAATGTGAATCTATTAGTTTATGAGAAATTTCAGATCTTATTCTGTATAGATATTATATTATTATCGCTTTAGTTGACTAATACAAACTAAAGTATGTTATTTTTATCTGTCTCGAATTCGAGTCGTACTCTTTACTTCAAATATTTTTTCTAGGCACATTTATTCTTTATTTGTGGATTCTTTATATGGGTTTGACACCTTTATTTTAATAAAGGACATGAATATGTCTACTCCAATTTCTGTTATATAAATCTAATAAAATATTATTGTTGTTTCATGTCATACCCCTCGATAAATAAATCTATTGGTTAAAGTTTTATTACTAAATGAATTTGTCGGAAGCGTTATAAACTTCTTTTCACAACTTTTGTCCAAACTCGAGGGGCACGACTTGCCAATAAACCTCTTTTATTCCTTAGATGAAATAATGTTGTTTGTCGTCTTAATTAGTTTTAAGTGTAGTATTTGTATAACGAACAAGAAACACGATATATAAAAGTCACTTTAAATATATTAAAAACCGAGCACAAGATTGGGAAACCTTTACAAG